>SSNP01000054.1:961823-974368 GCA_006937955.1 Pachypanchax playfairii
TTTTTTTTTTTTTTTTTTTTTTTTTTTTAGAAAGCACAAGTTCATGAGAAAACCTTTTATTCTGACTGAGGAAACTTTTTCGTTGTTATAGAACACACTTTTATCAGTTCTATAATTTTAGTGGATGTTTGTAGATTTTATATCACTCAAAATCAAACCGACACCTTTAAAATTATTCTACATATTTAGATGTGTGGATTTTTTAATCTGACATCTCCATATGCTAAATCTGCAATATTCATTTCAACAGTCCAGCTCAAAAGTGTTTTGGGATCTTTTGTGACATTATGTTTGTGAACATAGAGGCGTGACTGGAAATTTTGCCTTTGAAACGGGAACAAACAGTTAAGATCTGAGTTTCTATAGGAACACTGCAGGTATCACGTTTGCCTTAACAAAAGATTTAATCAGTGTCTCTGTAATTCCCTAATGAAAACAGCTCTTACAAAACAGGCTCCTTATTTCCATCTTGGGCACGTCTGCTGTAAACCAGAGCCAAATGGGTTTGCACGATTTTATTTAATATGTTTGCATAGAAAGAGGGTGATGAGATGTCCCATCTGGCAAAAGAACTGAAAATATTGTTAATTTAATTTTCTATGGAAAAAAAAACATACATTTTCTGATTTATTATACAACCTTAAACTAAACTGTAACAGTAGGGTATCTACCCACATACTGTGCACAAATCACAACATTAGTGGTATAAACTGACCTTTATGTGATGTTAACATTTACCCAAATATTCTTAACTCTTTTCCAATAGTCTGGTTTGGTTCTACAGTTTGTAGAAACTTGATACACACAGAGTTTTAACTCTATTCTTCTTTCCTACAATGCTGCACGCAGGTTACAAAACGTGTGCTCGTCTCCTCTTGCCAACCTCTCATATTTTGGTGATTTCTGGTTGGTCTTGACTCTCCCCTTTCTAGTTTGTATAAGGAGTTCAGGGAGGAGCCTTTTTTTTTCGTAACCACGGGGAATAAATACTTGCCTTGGGCCAGGCTGCATAGATTCCTCATCTGACTGCAGGAAACACAGAACCACAATGTAAGTACAATTTCACGTCACTAATACTCTTTAAAGAGAATAACAGTTATGCATTAAAGTGTGAAGGTGTACATTGTGTAAAGTTATTTTGTTTTTACTGTACAAGTGTGGAAAAAGTGAAAAACACTGTGTGTGTGTGTGTGTGTTGCAGGATTTATCTGTCTGCCTTTGTTGGCTTTCTCCTGGTTCTGACAGCCGAAGCCACAGTTGGGTAAAAAAAAT
This sequence comes from Pachypanchax playfairii, assembly GCA_006937955.1. Taxonomy (NCBI): domain Eukaryota; kingdom Metazoa; phylum Chordata; class Actinopteri; order Cyprinodontiformes; family Aplocheilidae; genus Pachypanchax; species Pachypanchax playfairii. The sequence continues at coordinate 963,096 of SSNP01000054.1, forward strand.
TTAATTCCTTCTTATTTGGAGAACTGGTTATTGCTAATTTGTTTTATTCTTCCAAATATCTGCGTTAATGCGCTTTTTTTCCCCCAATTTCACAGAAACTCCTCCCAGGTGGCGTTCTGCACAGAGACGAAAGAGTGCTTGTTGTTTCAGCAGATTTGTAAAACTGACAAATATGAGGTGAGAATCTATCAACATAAAAATATTTCTCTTTTCAAGAGCACAAAACATGAAAATCTCACTGAATGCACTGTATGTGTCTTTCAGGTGCGTCGGTACAACTCTGTGAAATGGGTTTCAACCAATGAATCCTCCCTCTCCATGGATCTGATTATGCCTCAGTTATTTAGACGACTGTTCAAATACATCACCGGCGAAAATGAAGATGGTCTGTATGATTTTATTTCAAATATAAATAGATGTTTGTTTACTTTCCTTATGTTTGCTGTTTATCATATATTCGTTGTCCTTTTGTTCTGTTCGCTTTCAGGCATAAAAATTGAAATGACCACCCCTGTTGTTGTGAAAACACCTGAAATTAAATTTCTTGAAAGCGGCGTCTTCTCCATGAGCTTCTTGCTGCCATCTGAACACCAGAACAACCCCCCTAAACCTACTAACGATAAAGTAATCTCACCTTTATCATGATAACACTTCTTTTTTTTTTTATTTGAGTGTTTTGTCTCACGCAGGTAATAAAACTTTGACTTGCAGGTTTACATCCACGAGACACCTGAAATGAAGGTGTATGTGCTGAACTACTCAGGATGGATGATGAGCGTCACTGATTATTTGCATTTAAAAAGTCTTTCCTCTGCTCTTGATGCTGTTCAAGCAAAATACAAAAAAGAATTCCACTACTCTGTTGGATACAACAGGTAATAAATCTTTTGAAAAAGAAAATGCTTTTGGAAAAATGTCAACAGCTTTCACATGCAGATTTTCAGTTCTCATATTAATCTGTGTGCTTGTTGTTCTTGCAGTCCGATGACATTATTTAACAGGCACAACGAGGTATGGCTTGAGGTTGAAGGTGAGCCTGTGTGCTCCAGCAGTGGCTGACATGATGAGGACTACAAGTCACATAACATGAAGTATATAGTGGATCCTTCCTTCCCACAGCAACAACCATCTTTAGTGACTCTCTTAAGAAGCTTAGATAACAAGTTACTAGAACAGTGAATTTTCCTTTTGGGGTTTGATAATGTATTACTGAACTTAAATGGATTGAATTGAAATGAGCATATCATTCCTGTGGAAACACAAATACATTATAGACAAATGTAAATGAGGGAAAATGTTTTATATCTTGTTTCATTCTTTTCATTTCTGTTCAATAAAGTGGTGTTTTGCAAAGATCATTCTGTTGTTTTGTGGTTATATTTTGTTGTGTAAACTAAGAGTTCAACCAAGGTTAATAAAACCTAAAGTATATTTCCAAACCAGCAGATGCCATCCATCCATCCATCCATCCATCCATCATCCATCCATCCATCCATCCTCCTGTTTAGGGTTGAAGGGAGCTGGTGCCTATCTCCAGAGTTCATTTGCTCGAGAGGCGGGGTTACACCCTGGACAGGTCATCAGTCCATCAGAGGGCTACATACAGACAACCACTCACACCTAGGGACAATTTAGAGCGGCCAATTAACCTCTTGCATGTTTTGGGACTTTGGGAGTCCCCGGAGAAAACCCACACATTCATGGGGAGCACATACAAACTCCATACACAAAGGTCCCAGCCCAGATTTGAACCCGGGACCTTCTCACTCTAAGGCAGAGGTCTCAAACTCCAGGCCTCGAGGGCCACTATCCTGCATGTTTTAGATGTTTCCCTGCTTCTACACACCTGATAAAGATGAATGGATCATTAACAGGCTTCTTCAGGATTTGCTGAAACGCAGAGGATTTGAATCAGGTGTGTAGAAACAGGGAAACATCTAAAACATGCAGGATAGTGGCCCTCGAGGCCTGGAGTTTGAGACCCCTGCCTAAGGCAACAGTGGTACCAACTTGCCTACGGTGCAGCCCCCTAGAATAAAAACATAAATATAAGAGGGGCAAAATCAGCTGTCCCAAATAAAGCATGTAACTTCAAAAGAAAACTGATCTAGAAATTTTACCTTTACAAGCTTTTTGCAGCCCAGATCAAGTTGTGTCAGTCAGACTGTTTAATGAAATCCTACCACCCCAAACTTTGGCTGAAAGAAGTATCATATAGTCAAACTGTGAACTGGAAGCCTGTAATACTGAATAAGTTTATATCTATCAATTAAGATCTGTGCTGAAGAAATCTAAGAACTAATTTTAGGTCAAATTTAGATAAATAACTTATAAATTACTGCAACTGGATTTGATTTGGAGGCATTTAGAGGTTCACAACAGAATGAAAATATCACTTTTATTCCATTACAGCTCCAGTTATTCTCAATCTGTGAAATGTATTCATATTTTTTAAACACAATGATGGCAAATTAAAATGTTATAAGCTCTTTAGATTAGATATTGATCATCTATTAGTGTCATAAAACTATACACTTTTAAAAAGCAGTAACTAGTATGTACCAAAAAAAAGAGCAGTTATGAACATAAAAAAATAAAGTGCCATATATACAGCTAATTTTCAGAATAAAAAATGAGTTATAACAATATAATAATATATGGGAATTAGTAAGAGATGTTTTTAACAATATGACCAATCACATTGAACAGTTACTTTAATGAATTGAATTTATATCTGATATATTTTGCTTATGTAGCCTCATGTAAATATAGGAAGTACTGGAAAATCCTTATGTTGCATTGGAAGATACATTTATTGAAGTAAAATGTTGGTGTTTTCCCATTTCTACACAAACAGCAGAGTTTCAAACTCAAGATCAGTACAAAAAATAACATAAAAGCTGAATCTAGAATTTGGTGCAGTGCAGTCTTTAATGAACTCTTATCTTATCTAATGTGCTTCACAAGTGTTCACTGGTACTGAATGGATTTCACTACAGTTAGATTTCAGCAGGTCTGTTTCCCATGAAGCGGTTGGTTGGCTAGTTTGCATGCTGACACACTGACTGGTTAGGAGTGCCAGTCAGGAGAGGCTTTATGACACTCGCTGCTGATCAAAGTCCAACAGTGGGCCTCAATCAGTCGTCAGTCCATCTGAGCTCTTGGGCCTGACCACCTCCTGGCTTTTCTCTGGCTCTCCTACAGTTTGTCTGGTGTCCTAATCTCTGCAGCAATGAAGATCAAGTTAATCTAACTGTGGAGTTCATGTCCTGCCAGTGAAAATGGACATACCCGGTTATTACCCACAGCTACACCATTCACTTGTCCACCAGTCTGGAAACTGTTCAGAGGATCTATTAGTGTTGGAGAGATCATCAACATGTGAGTACTAGATGAAAGTTCTCTAAAAATATACCAGATGATTAATGTGAAAAGACATTTTTGAGAATTGTCAATGTTCCATAAATGCATCTGTAATCTAAAGGCTGGGTTTTAGACGCTGGACTTAACCATGACAATGTGTGTGAATTTATAGCATGTGCTTGTGTCAAAAACACAATTATAACAACATAAAGAGTAATGCCTTTAAGAGTGCTTCAGACCATTTTTCATTTCGTAGACTGGTTCTGGGAATTATGTACTGTAAAGGTCATATCTGCAGTCACAGTCCGGCAAATCAAGATGAATGATAAGGTACTGTCTGCAACAGAGGGATGGTCTCACACAGTTCAACAGCTGAGCAATAAATCTCATTACATGACACATTTTTTATAATGGCGGTATAGATCAGACAGCTCTTTCAGTCACAATAACATTTAAAATTTCTTAAACTCAATTTGAAAAGTCTGATAAGATGTTTTTGTAGCTGCCTTGCAACGATATAAACACTATGATTGTTGCCATTGATACGGGATACTTTACAATCCCAAATAAATGATAAGTAAGTGTTTCATAACATTTGATGCTACTTTCCTTTTACAGTAGTTCGACACAAAATACTAAAAATCTACAAATAATGTTGGACATGTTCATCTTCTTAACCCATTGAAACCTTGGTTTATTCCACTATGTGAGAAATAATGTAGAGCAGTGTTTTTCAGTCTTGGAGTACCATTACACCAGCTTTAGCATGCCTGATTTTTAATTAATTGCTGATTAATAAGCTTCTATTGAACTTGAATAATACAATCAGCTGAATCAGGTGTGTTAAAGCAAGAAAACATCTAACTCATGCAAGACAGTTGTACTTGATGATCAGGACGGAGAAACACTGACCTAGATACTTTATCAATTGGATGAATCTCGTTCACTGTTGAAGGTAAAATTGAAGATTCAGTGTTAATTTTGTATCATGATACCAGTGTCATAATGCTATTGGTGTTGTTTGTCTGTTTTTTGTTTTTTAGCTCAGGATCAAGAGACAGAGGTAGCCAGCAGGTCAGAGTCAGAGGAGAGCTGTCCCATCTGTGGTGACAAAGTATCAGGATACCACTATGGACTGCTTACCTGTGAGAGTTGTAAGGTAACAGATACGTTGTTGTCAGAATAGTTGTAGTTTCAATTATCATTTTAAGACATTTTATCAGTATGTGATGGCAGAAATGTTCATTTGAACATTTTTCTTGGACTGTAATGTGGTTTTAAGAACATTAAACAATAAATAGCATCATCTCTCTTTTCCCTGCAGGGTTTCTTTAAACGCTCGGTACAGAATAACAAACACTACACTTGTGCAGAACAACAAAGCTGCCCAGTGAACCTTTCCCAGAGGAAACGCTGTCCTTTCTGCCGCTTCCAGAAGTGTTTGGCTGTTGGCATGAAGAGAGAAGGTACAATAAATTGAAATCACTTCCAGCATAAAAAGACAAACAATACTTGTGGTGTTTAAGTTATGACCTACTTCTCTGTGTCACTTCTGCCTTGTGAGGCAGGCAAGAAATAAATGTTGTAATGTATTGATTACAAATGATTGTTTTGTATAGTTTAATATACACGATCAGTGAAAATGTTGTTGCTTTCAAATTTGAAACTGTCATAATATATAAAGTGCTAAAATCATTCAAATGTGTTTTTATATTGTCTCATCAGCTGTAAGAGCAGATCGTATGAGAGGTGGTAGAAATAAATTTGGACCTTTATACCGGCGGGACAGGCAGATGAAACAGCAAAAGGCAAACACTGATCCCTACAGGATAAAGAAGGATACTACACAAACACCCCAATCACCAAATGATCCTCACAGATTAAGCAGTCACAGAAGTGACCCATCATCCTCCAATGCTTTTCATCTATCTAACATTATGTATCCATCTGGAATGGGACACTCAAGTGAGCCCGTGCCTCTGGACTGCACAATGAACAGAGTACAAACGCATCCATCCATGCCTCACCGTGGAACTTCATTTTTCATATGTCCTGGATATGCCCAGGAAAAAGGAGACACAGGATTAAGCTACAGTCCAACTCCTACAAACTATTTAGTGGATTCATTCTCAAATAGTTTATTCATACCAAGCAGCACACCAACATCTTCCCCCTGCCCCACACCAAGTTCAGCCATCAACCTTTCCCAAGCTTCTACCCAAATTCCAACCACCTCTTCTTCAGCCACTCTTACTCCTGACTTCCTTAGTCAGCTGATGGAGGGTGAGCAGGATGAGGCCCAGCTGTGCGCTAAAGTCCTGGCTAGTCTTCAGAGAGAGCAGGCCAGTCGAGGGAAACATGACTGTCTCAATACATTCAGCATCATGTGCAAGATGGCGGACCAGACCCTTTTTGGACTTGTGGAGTGGGCCAGAAACAGCAGTTTGTTTAAGGAGCTCAAGGTAATACAACACAAAACCAAGGATACAGTCTAATTTTTAAATGTTGCTAATCAGTAGTAGAATTACTGATTATCACTTTTTTTGTGCTCCATGTTGATGGTTGTTAGGTTGCTAAGAGGTTAGTGCTTGTACATTTTACTTCACCCCACACTGGTTTTGTTTTTGCTCCCTACAGGTTGAGGATCAGATGGTGTTGTTGCAAAGCTGTTGGAGTGAGCTGCTGGTCCTGGATCACCTCTGCAGACAAGTCACTTATGGCAAAGAAGGCTGTATATACCTGGTTACAGGTCAACAGGTAATGTAGGGGGTTTGCTGCACAAAATGCTTCATCTTAATGTATATTTCTAAATTAGATAGTAAACTTTGGTCTCATGCAGACTACAGTAATGATCATCACCACATGCATTATTCTGATGCAGATTGAGGTGTCCACTATTACATCCCAGGCTGGAGCTACATTAAGTAGCTTGGTATCAAGGACCCAGGACCTTGTGTCAAAACTCAAAGCACTTCAGTTAGACAGACATGAATTTGTCTGTCTCAAATACCTTGTTCTATTCAACCCAGGTGAGGCATTATTTTTAGTTAATGTTTTCATTTTCTGTTCAAAATAAAATCCAGTATCGCATCACGACCAAATGCAATACTTTTCTGTCTTTCAGTAAGTTTCCATCTGTTCTTACTGTTTATCTTTTTGTTGTGTATTTTGCTACGCTTAAGATGTGAAGTCGGTGCAAAGTCGCAGGCAGGTGGAGCAGACTCAAGAGAGGGTGAATAGAGCTCTAATGGCGCACACCCATCTAAATCACCCAGGACAATCAGACAAATTTGGCCAACTTCTTCTTCGGCTGCCTGAGGTACGCAGCATCAGTTTGCAGGTTGAGGACTATTTGTACCAGCGACACCTTCTTGGAGATTTACCCTGCAACTCTCTGCTTGCTGAGATGCTGCACGCCAAGCACAACTGAAAGATGAGCAGTCTGACTCTGGAACCCCCCCCCCCAAATTTACTACTTTTCATATTCAACAGTTCCATTTACTGTCATATTTGAAAGGAATAGTACATATTTATCCTGCCCCATATTTGGATGGAGTTTTATTTACAGTATTATCACCACCAAACACCCCAAAAATCTTAGGCAGTGTTATGAAATTTGAGACCTGAGCATTATTCATGTCTGATGCAATGCATAAAGCCTAACTGTTTTGAGAAAAATCTGTTATAAATAAAATGAACATTAATTTAACTAAGTTTCTGAATATTTGTCTTTCACAATTATAAACTTGTGTAAAAAACAACAACTTTCGCTTCATGCTGCAAGAAAATCTCTTCAGATTTACAGTAGAAATGGATCCAGAAACTATTTAATGTTCAAGCAACACAACAATGCATGTGGTAACAAATAAAACATGTGAAAAAAAAAATCAGATGTGGATGATTTAAAAATAAGATTTTATGTTTTCTGATCCAGTTGCCAAGGAGTCAGGAGATGAAATGAACATACATAATGCACAGGCACAGAGTGGAAAATAAAGGAAAAAACAAAACATGACAAATTCTATGAAAGAGCAATTTGACAGAAAGCCTTACTCCAAAAAAGAACATCAAACTAAATTAGATCAAATAATTCAAATGAAAATAAATACATCTCTGTAGGAATTTTTTGTGGAAAATTGCACAGAATCAAATAATGGTGTTTACTACCACATACTAAGCTGTACAAACACATAAATACAAACATCCACCTTTTCCACATGCACTCCTTAACAATCATCCAACAATTTATTTTATTTTTCATTCATGTTTTCAACATCATTTTTCTACAGGATTCACCTTAATAAACATTTCATGGAGGCAGTCACTGATTTTAAAAGACAATTTTTTGTGACAACCTGTGAAGTGCTCAGGACTAAAGAAAGCGCACAGGCAAATTTATCAAGTTTAATGACAATTTTGACTTTACCACAGGAAACTGTAGGGTCAGTTTTTTTTGTTCTTTTCTTTTAACTAGCATTAAAAAGAAAAGAAAAAAAAAGTTTGGCATTTTACATTCTCCAGTTGTTCAGGAGTGTGAAGACACTGCAGGACAGACGAGGGCTGTTACAGTCCAGAATGATCCTTCATAAAGAAACCTACTGTTTAAATGCAAGGGCACATAAACAGGGAATAATGCATTAGGAAACAGACTCAGTGACCTCAAGGATTTATTCACCCTAAAACACACAAGTTTTACTCATTCTTAATCATTCATCCTCTTCTCAAACATACAGCAAGCAGCAAGCTAGCTTATTCGTAGCGTACAAAGGTCAACCTACATTTTTACAAATCATTGTCAAAAATCAAAGTAATCATTATTCAGTATATATTAAATCAGCATTGATTATCATTTTCACACAGAGCTGTACTCATTTATTGATAAACATGATAAAGCCCTCCTTCATGTGTTTTTTTTTTTCAAGACAAGCTCAGATAAACATTTTAAGGAAAAAACAATAAGAGAAAAACTTCATATGAAATTTCATTCTTCTTTCAGGTCCCAAAGGCTCAATCATTTTATCTAGCAAAATTGTCAAAAAGGTTTTTAAAAAACATCCAGTTGTCTACAGCTAAATGATGATTCGGGGGAGTGCACAAACTATGGGAACAAACAGTTTCTGGTTGTTCAAATCTTCAGCAATCAAAGTAGCAACCATCACTGTAATGTACTGAGGAACCAGCAATTATATTTTCTTTCCTAACTAAACAGTGAAAACCCTCCTGAACAGAAATAGAAGGAGTGGTTAATATGTGCCTTACATTCATATGAGAGCAGCATTATCTGCCATTCGTTTTAAGCTGAGATCTTCCATTAGCACTGAGAGCTGAGCTCCTTGTCTCAGTAGCCTGAAGAAGTAGTGAGCCCTGGAGGAAGAAAAGGCAGCAAAAGGAAAAGCAAGCAGAATTGAGGAGAACTACTTGTGCCCAAAATACTGTTATGTGGGCAAAGGCAGTGTGGTTGCCCCCCCCCCACCCTTTTTCTAACTACGAGTCCCAAAAATGACTCGGGCATGGCAAGGTAAGGTAAGGCATAAGGAGGCGAGGACAAAGAAATTCTTTACTAAAATGAAATCCGCCACATTATGTGAGTAAATCATACAGAGCCTGTCGGACACTCTGAAGATAACGTTATTATAAATACACTGGCTGATTAAAGGAGTAACTGACCGAATCTCCTGACATGTACAGTGACTGTGATGTTTTCAAAATTCAAGCATGTCAGTCATGTCGTCTGCTGCTAGTTTATCTCAACAATCTGAAGTGCCACAATGGCCAAACTACAGAAAATAAGAGTCAAGTTGGGAGTCGTTTCCCTGAATGATGGCATCCTTAACCTGTCTTGAGTTATGTCCTTATTTGGGGGTGCTGAGCTTTTTAGGAGTTCCTGGGCGTTTTTGCCAAAAGTGTCCGGGGATGGTGAAGGCGTCAACACTCATGGACATGGTTTTGGACGGGATGACAGTGAACTGCTTGCGGTCGGAGCTGTACTTGTAAATTGACTCTACCATGTCTGGCAGGATGACTCGAGGGCCAATGCCAGTGAGCCGTACCATCTCCTCAGTTTCAGGGTTCATGGTGTAAACTGCTCTGAACTGGCAACTGGAATCTCTGAAGAGGATGAGGAAGTGATTGGCTGTGCTGGTTTCCATTTCCTGCAGAGGGGAAAAAACGAGCGTGAGTGCGAGAAAACAAGTTTGTTTATAGTGACATTGGTAGAGGCCTCTGAGTTAAACTGTGAAACAACAAGATGGTTTACCTCGACAACCTTGTTTTTCTGAGGTTCATTGACTTTGCCAGCCAAGCAGCAGCGAGTAATGGCATTATGGATGATAAACTTGTTGGACTTAAAGCTTGGCTCCTTGTATAATTTGGGTCCTGTAAGATGCAGAGTTTACACATGTGGTATACTGTTCTAAAAGAATCAATATTAAGGTTTTATTTGAACAATATCTGGATCTTATCACTGACCTGTGTATTCTGGGATGGAAGCTGGAGAGGAAATGGTGGAACCATTTTCCCAGTCTTTTTCCCCATTCTGGGCACTTCTTCTTCCTGGTGACATCATCCGTGACCGGGAGGGTGAGTGTGAACGGCTAGAAAAAGTAGAGTTCAGTCACAAAAGACAGTCACAGATATTTAATGTCATATGTATGTAAACAATGATAACAACAAAAATAATATCCAAAGCTGTAGTTAAGAGACAAATACGAAAAACACAAACAGACACTGATTCATTGTTCTCCTCTTAATTATCCATAAAACGATAATGAATTACTCAGTTGTACAAAATTCTATTTTCTTTTAAAGAAAATTCTTCTCATAATATAAGATTGTCTGCACTACTTAAAATGTAATTATGCATCAGCCTCTTCCTAATTCCTTAAATAAAGTAGAACCCACTGGGAAAGCTCAGACCTCCACCATGTTGCTTGTTTTCCCATAATGTGATTTACACCCAGAACTAGCTGCTCTACATTTATTTTCTCATTAATTTTGGATTCACTGATCATGAAAACTTGCTCTTAAATTTAGGAATGTTTTTGATATTGTCATTAGTTCAAGAGTTATTTTCAAAAACAAAAAGTCTTCAATGGTAATTTTCCAAATGATTCTCAAAACCTAATCAACTGGTCCTAATGTCATTTCCAACCTCGCTTGCAAATGTCATTCATATTCATTGTCAATTTTTTTAGTTATTCAGTTAACAGAAATATGAATAAACCAATGCCACCAAACAGAACCTCCTATGTAGGGATAATCAAATCTAAACCACCATCACTGTGCAGGTTACCTTGGAGATTTCCTGACGGTCAGACCTCCTGCATCATTAGCCATGGAGGACAAGTTCATTGTTGAGTGGGAGTAAACCTTGTTTAACTTAGGACCTGCACAAATAACAGGTGGAAATTAAAGGGGTTATGACATCAAAATGCACTTTTTTGAGGTTTTTGGGGTATATCATGATGTGTTGTGCACTGATGAGGCCGTGTGAACGTCCAAAGCGAGTATCAAAGTTCCCGTTTGTGGGCGGTCCGCTTTGTTTCTTATTTAAAAAACGGTTCAATCGGAAAGCACCATTTTTTCTTACGTGGCATTTTATCCTACGTATTTCATAGCGTCCAATAACAGTGCACAGTAAAGTAAACAGTCCAACCCCCCACCCCCAGCCCCCCACCCCCAGCCCATACACCGGTAGCTGCGTTGCGCTAGCTTGTGCTGCTGCTCTTGAGAAGAGATGACTACGCAAACGGGGACCTGTTGTGTCCAAGGATGCTCAACCCATGCTGGAAGTTTCCACTCACTCCCGAAGGATGAAAAAACAAGAGAAGAGTGGCTGAAGTTCATTTATAGAGAAGTGCCACGCAGTTATAACCTCAATTAGAAAATATGTTCAGCTCACTTCACGGAGG
>SSNP01000054.1:974417-1012638 GCA_006937955.1 Pachypanchax playfairii
GTCAATACCCGTAAGTTTATTTAAGTTGATGTAAGTTTATTTATTTAATAAAATGCTGCCTTGCCTGATAAACGTTTGTTCGTGGTCTGAAGAGTTCGTGATGCTAGCATGTGATAGCCGCTCTAGCAACAATGTCCGTGAGCAACAGGTTTATCATACCATATTGTGAATCTATTTTCATTGATAACATCTGACAGCACTGTTTATTCGCTCATGTGATTAGTTGAGTTTTATGTGTTCACCCCTCCGTCTTCCTCAGAAGACGTTTCAGGCTCGAACATGTACGGTTGTAAACGTCCACTCGCCATGTTACTGGACTGTTGACGGAGCCGAGAAGAAAGGCTTGCTGCGGGCAATGGTTGTAGCCAATCAGAGCGAAGTCAGCCAGGGAGACCCACATATCATTAACGAAAGGAACCGTGTTGCTGAGAAGAGGATTCTGACCTGCCCGTACACCCCCGCCCTGTTAGTTTTTTAATCAAATTCTTTTGTGAGTTGACATATGCGGGCATATCTACTACATGAAATAGCTTTACGCCAGTTTAAACAGTGATGTCATCACACCTTTAAGAAGTCTTCATAATGAAAATCATGCAAGTGTAGGAAGAATTAAAAAAAACCCATTAAAATTAGAAGATAAATGATGGAGGTTTTTACCCGTGAATCCCCGAGCAGGGCTATTAGACAAGACAGAGTCATCTCTGAACACAGTCTTGGGTCTTTGCTTTTTGACACCACGGACTGTTGTAGGTTTCTGTCTCAGTACTTTATCCAAGTCTTCCATAATCTTCAGCTGCTGTCGCCTCTCATACTCCTGCTTGGTGAAGTCTCCTCTGCGTTGGGGAGTCCCCCCTGCTGGTGGGGTGAGTGACGATGGAGGGGTGACTGATGTCTGTGGTGTACCTTCACTTTTATTACCCCAGCCTTCAATAATCATCCAATCGGGTTTGCTAAATATACAGAGAGACAGAGTTAAACTTCAAAATGCATGAAACTCATTTTATAAAACATTACTGAATTTAATGAAGTATTCAACATCACATCTTAATCATAACCTACATGCTACAAAAGCTTTGCAACATGTTCACAACTAACAAATGTGATTAAATTAACTGAAATGCTTTTATTGCTATTGCCCCTCTTTTTTGTTAAGAATGCAAATATTTAAATAAACAAGTCTGACTTTGATTCTTTTTCCTTCTCCTTCTCAAGATTTTGTCTCTTCATCTCTTCTACTCTCTTCTGCTGTTTTGCAAGCAAAGCTGCTTTTCGTTGGGCCATCTCGTTCTCTGGACGATGTTTGTCATCCTGCAGGTTAAAACAAACAAACAAAAAAACATGAATGTACTTGCACAGCATTATTTTTCACTTTTACACAGGGAGATCATTAGAATATTTTGCCAACCTTGAAAAAGAACCCAACTCCTGATTTTGATTCTGGCTCAGTTTTGTCACTCATTGAATCAGATAAAGCATCCGGCAACTGGTCATCATCCTCAGCATCGCCTCTCAAGGAAGACAATGGGACCTCTATCAAACTAGTGCGTTTGCCATTCAACATCCCTGCTGGGCCTTCACTGTCAAAGGAGCACTCTGAAGGAGCACCAGAGCTGCAGCCTCCACTTGCAAGCCCGTCCTTCTTCAAAGGACTAAGAGAGTGCCCCATGTCAAGGTCCATGCTGAAGACACTCTGCCCATCATTGGAGCCTACTTCTGATTGAGCATCATCTCCTGGAAGAGGCGGAGGTGGAGTAGGAGTTTGTACGGGCGTCAGTGAAGGTGTGGGAGCAGGAGTGGGAGTACGTCCAGATGAGCGCAGCTCATCTAGACTATCAGAGTCACCTATTGAGAAAGAGGATGAAGTCTGGACTTGGGACTGCATTGGGTTGACTCGACGACGATGGGGGATGCGGTCCACATTCTGAGGTGGACTGATAACCCTTGACAGGGTTGGGACCTTCATGTCCATTTGACGACTGTGTTTTGGGCTTTTAGGCGGTACAGAATGAGCTCTCCGATTAAACTGAGGAGATTTAGGAGGAATGTGATGGTCTGTGATTTTGTGGGATGGTGATGGAGAAGAGGAGGTTGAGTTTAAACGTCGAGTGGATTCTCGTGAAAAGCGTGCAGGAGGAGGAGATGGAGTGGAAGTATTAGGGCTTGCTGGAATAACCCAGGATTTCTTTTTGCCAAGCTGATTTTGCTGGTCTGTCAGTCGCTGCATATCACTCTGAAGGGAGGAAAGAGCTGCAGTTAACTTGGACACAGCATTGTTGTAATCCCCTACCATTTTCTCAGGAGGTACCATTTTCTCATTAGGTCTACCAGAGCTTTTGTCTCCTTGTGTGTCTGCTTTGTCTTTGGTCTGACTGACCTCTTTATTAAGTGGAAGTCCTCCATTAACATTACTTTTGCCCTTCATAAAGGAGCACTGTTTATCTTCTTTCTGCTCCTCATCCTCCAGCCGAGCAAGCCTTTCCTCCAGAGTCAAGCGTGACAGATCCTCGTCTGTGGACATGCTGACTTGATCATCTGTTTTCTCTTCACCATTATCCTCATTCTGTTCTTTTTTTAACTGTAAAAGAGCACTCTTTCCGAGTCTTTGGCGGTGCTTTGCAAAAATGGCCTCAATGCGTTTCTTTTGAGCTTCTATGGCTTTGCGTTTTTCCTCGAGCCGAACCCCGAGCTCTGACATCTCATTATTGAGTTGTGGGCTTTTGCTCGGGCTTTCTTCAGACTTTTGTGCCCACGTGGTCATCTGAGGTGAAGAAGAGTCGCTGGCTTTAAGAGAATCCAAATTCTGTTTCTTTTTACGTTCAGCAAAGCTGGTCATTTTGACTCCACTGTCATTCATCTCCTTACTGTGGCCTCGAACAGAGATTGCGTTTGCAGCTGGTGTGTTTGGGGTGGACTGGGCCTTTGGCAAGTCTTCTAAGGCATCTGAATCAACACTGCCATCTCTCAAGACCGAGTCGTCATCTTGTGAATATTGTGAGGCGTTTCTTCTGCGGGTCCGCTCCCTGAGCCGTCCTTCAGGTTGGTAAATCATTCCTGAGTGTGATGGAGCTGAGCAACTGATAGGTGCCAAGTTGTCATCATATCTAGAACTAGTGGGGTCATCAGGAGAGTGAAGGAAGAAGCCATCAGGAGCACCATCAGGGTGTAAACGAGGCTCCATTTTTTCCTCATTGTGAATAATTTGGAGAGCCTCCTCTATGGTAGGCAGCTCTCCTGTTTCACTTGTTCCAAGGTCATTCTCCTCTTCTAGCTTTGGAATACTGGGAGCCTGTGTGGTCCAGGAAGCTCTCTGTGGACCGTTGGGCCCAGGAGGTTTGCCAATTAAATGACTGAGGTCTTCAGGAGGAGTGTAGGGCACCTGGGCCATGTTTTGGCTTGCTGGATTGAGCTGATCTGAGCTCACAGAGCGAGTTATGACAGGGTTGCCCATCACTATGTCCACATCGCTGTCCAGGCCAAAAGGAATGCTGAAGGATACTGCTGACATAGGTCGACTAAAATGAAAACAAAATAAGTTTAAGTGCAATAAACTTTGTTCATCTGACATGTTTTATTTATTGAATGTGCATGTCCTACCTGAGTGGCTTCTTGCTCCATGTCTTTCCAACTCCTTCTATATGAGACATTGAGGTAGACTGAGTCAAAGATCCTGAGTACAATGGAACACACAGACATGTAAAGGCATGCAAGCCACAGACAGGGATGCAAACAACAAACACGAATGGCACAAAAAATATAAAACACTTTAAATTTCCATAAAAACAAGACAACAGAATGACACAAAATAATTTAAAAAACAATTAGGTAAAAAAAAGAAAATCAGACTATAAAGTATTTATACTTGAACTAATGATGACAAGGTGTTTTTTTACCTGATGCAGGGGAAGAAATAGGGAGGAAAGGCTTCTTAAAGATAGAGGGGGAAGTACTATAAAGTAAAGAAACATTATTTTAGTTTCATTAAATGCACTTTTGACTGCGTCAGACAACTTTCACAGAAAGACCTTTTAAAAAAAGATTCAGTACCTGTTACCACTCAAACTATTTGGTGTCACTGATGTGGAATCTGTAGAAGAAAAAAAATCCCCCAATTCAGACCGTATAATACAATAAATGTCATCTTAAATGTAAAGTTGCAAATTGTTTAAAAGGAATAAAAAAATCAGCAACTCTTACCTAAAGTGTCTATTGGCTGAACAAATTCTGGTCTTTGTACTTCAAACCACCAAAGCAGCTCTGACAGGAAACTCAGGAAATTGAGCTAAAAAATTTAGACACATTAAATCAGACATCTTTTTTTGATGATGTGACATTCAGACACTTGATGACTGGGGCTGAGGAAGTACCTGAAGCTCCTGTGGTATATACAGCATGTCCTCGAGTGTTAAGTAACAGCAACCTTTCAGACAACTGTCACAGAATTCACGGATAAATTGCAGGTTGTACAGGCGGTCTGCTACGGACATGGAGTCCTTCATACAAACATCTTATAGAGAGGAATAATAAGAGTTAGATGACAACTTCTGTACTGAGAAGAAATTCTTATAATGCAATAAAAATATTTGCTTATACCTTCAAGTCTTAGTAGCTTAGGGCAGTAATAATGTATGACTGCAGCAACAGCACAACCACTGGACAGATCTTGAACTTCATTCACGACTGGAAATATAGGCTTCACTTTGGACTGAAATTTATCCTTCCTGTAACGGAGCTTTCAAATAAACAAGATAACCAAATTTAGAACTTGACCATACCAATGCCTAAACAATTAGTCAAAGATAACATCTGCCATCACATTCAAGCTTTAAAAACTAGGTAAGCATACCCAGGTTTTCCACACAGATGAATCATAAAATAACAATATGAAAATGGCAAAAAAGACTAGTAAAATGGCATGCTAAGGACAAGTTAAAAGGAGCAAGCTTGGATGAGAAAATGACAGGAAACAAAGGGAAGGACTGAATCAGAGCAAAGAGGAGGAGGATTTAATCAGGAGAAAGTGGGTCGACTGAGGGTCTCATAAGGATGAGGAAAAAAAACAAGAGTGATGTCTGAAGAACAGAGAAAATCTTTTGAGTGAAATTATAATATACAAGCAAACGGCTAGGTTTAAGCAAAGAGAAGCTCATGAAACAGCTGTTTCTGTTAAGCTTCATAAAGCACAGCTTCACCACACCAGAAAAACCAGTTAAACATGGCAGGTTGGAAGTTCTGTTTATTTTACTGTGAGTCATGCACCACTCATGTTTCCACAACAATGCCGTTGACACTTTTACCTTAATACAGTTAGCTCAAGTGCCATTCAGATCAGACAAGGATTTGATGCAAAATGCATTATCAAACCAGGACATGAGAAATAAAAAGATAACAAAATAACAGACCTGATCATATTTTGGCTGTGAATTCTGATGAGGACATTGGAGGGATGAAGGGATAGGGAGAGAAGGCAGAGGAAAGGAGGGAACTTACAGGAACAAGTTTCCAGTACCAGCGGGTAGGACACTGTCACAGCAGAAGAGGAAATCACAGAAAAAAGAAAAAGAGAGGGAAATGGAGAACAAGCGCACAAGGACCAGTATTAGGCCAACAGTGGAAGAACAAGACAAACCGGAGAGGGTTGTGATGACAGCACTCTCTTGAAATTAAACAAAAACCCATCAGTTGATTCAGCTGTTTTTAGCTGGTGCTGCCCTGTGTTGTAAAGTGTAACCTTTAACTCACTAGGTGTGTAGAGTAAGAAGCCTGTGAATATAATGTACTGTGTAATGGAGGATGCTAGCATATTAGACTTAGTTGCACCTGAAACCACCAGTTCCGCAACAGCAACCAACACTGCAAAAAACATTCTGGTCACACCCTTTACTGGCTTTAGCTTGTTTTTGCATCTGTGCTTTGTTTTATTAAAATCAAGCCCCACTGAACAATAATGTGATAAATGTATGTGATACTCACAGAGGGCTCAACAGGTTGAAGCTCGGCAGCTTCCTGAGATGAGTCATTCTGGGCTCCTTCAGTGCGTTCTCTCAGCTTCTGGTTTAACTGAGGGCATGATGAGAGGAGAAATGATGGAGGTGTTGAACAGTGTTCCCACAATAAAACATTTATTGTTTACTTCTTAATGATTTAAAAATTACAGTGGCTCCTTTTGTGAACAAAAAAGATGCTAGGTCATCTACAGCAGAGGGCTGATGACATGTCCAAACATTACTGATAAATTATAACAACGTGTGCTTAAAGCAGGTTTTGTTTTTCTCCTTACCGTGTTTACCCAATGAAAAAGAGCATCCTCCCATCTGGCAGCTCCACCCAGTAGCTCAGCAGAACCACATGTCTTTACCGCAGTCACCATTTCAGTGGCTGCTACGGTCATCAGGGCATCTATCAATGCCAGATGAGCACTCTGTACCAGTCACAAAGGAAGAAAGATAAGGGAGTGAGACCAGAGCCCAGGCTACAATCCATCAGTTTAAGTTTACATAATAATATTTGACACTTTTATTTCTAGTTATATAACAGGACACTGTTTACTGCATAGCATACAGCAGCACTGTCTTGTGCAGCTGTGCCATTGTTTGCCAGCTGTATCCTCTAGAGGTCACTAAAAGCCAGATGCAAGTCAGCAGAAGCTATTACCAATCAGTAAACACAGACATCACTCGATGCTGGTGAACTTTGGACCCATGTTTGTGCACTCATTAAATCATTAAATAGGTAGCAGATCTGTTATATGAGTACAAATATCCTGGGTATGTCGCTTCTGAGCTACTTTCTATCTGTTTGCCTTGTTATAAGCCACTTTTCCCTTTAGTTTAGTGAAATCTTTAGCATAACACATGCAGGCTAAAATGACAACCAAAAACTACCAGAGCACACATCATTTTTTTAAAGAAAAGAGTTTTTGTTACCGAATGTATTATTTTGAGATGATTTAACTCACATAAATAGTACTGTGGTTAGCGATTTAACAGTAAAAAACACAAAAATCAAACAAATAGATTCACATTTAACACAGGTTAAGTCTGTGAGATTATAATGTTTCCCTGGGTCAGAGCCTATTAATATGTACCACCAACACTGGCGCCGCAATGAAAGTGAACATGATTTCTTTAACTTGTTAGATTATTAGATGCCATGCTGTTTATGCAATGTACGTAACTTTTAATTTTGTTAGAATTATGAAAATTGGACATCCATATTTAATATAAATTTACCATTTAACAAATTATTTATTCATATAAAATAGCAATTTAATTTTTGCATTTAAGCTATATTTGACCATCATCAATTGTTAGAATAATTAAAGTTTTTCCCATCTTCATAATCATCTCTTAATCGATAACTTCCTAAAAAATATTACATAAGATAAAAAGATATATGGTAAACCAAAATTCTGAAGGGAAACATTATTTACAAACTGAAGGTAAAAATTATTTCATTGGCAAGGATTTTTTTACAGAAATCTTCCTTTGTCAAGGAAGTCTTTCCCATTAATATACATGCTTTTTTCTGTTTTGTTTAATTCCTTCAGATTTTTATTTTAGTGGCCAGATTAACATCTGCAGTGGGATCATTTCTTTTGGCAAAAAGCAGCAAAAGATTTGTGGTAAAAATTCATTCCAACAAAAACAGTCAGGAAGGTCACAAACAATCCACTTTCATCAAGTCACTCATGCACTACAAAGTTTTGAGTTGAGTCAGTACAAATTAATGTCTGATACCTTTAACACCCTAAAAATTCTACCTTTGTTGCCAGACATTCTTATTTCAGCCTCCATGTAGCCCCATATAGGGGCTGGTGACAGTTAAGCTGCATTAATGAGCCCTGCATGTGTGTCTGCCTGCTGAGTGCTGTTGTAAAGTGCTGACCAGGGCAGACCCAGGGCTGGCACACACAGAGCAGGCTATGCCAGCAAAGGCTTGTCAAAAAGTACTGGGTCAAGTTCTGTGGATATGCTGCAGTTATTCACTGCAAATACTGTGACCATAACCATTTTCCTCCAAATACTGTGGACAGAATAAAGATTGCTGCTTGTCTGTTGCTTGCCTTTTCACGTGATTTATATACAGCAGAGACTAACATCTTATATATGGACAAAGAATAAGGATTTGAGATATCTTATATGCATCTACTGCTATATACCACTGATATTAAATATTGCTAAAAATTAATTAATAATTTTACTTTCTAAACACACTGAATGACTGCAGGGTTTGTTGTTTTACAATCATAAAAAATAATTTATTGGTTTAAAATATTTTGATGTCCAAAGTAAAACTATGTTGCACATTTTAGATACACTTTAATTTATAGGAAATTCTCGGACTGATGTACTGCAAACAGACTGTCATTTTTCTACTTTGTGTTCTGTAGTGTACAATATAAATATAAAATAACACAAGATAATGATCCATCAGTTGAATCAAACATCTGTTTAAATAGTTGTGCATTTATTATCTAAAATCAATTATTTAAGATAGCACCAAGTTTTAGCATTACATGGCAGACCTAATGAAAGAATGGTTATCTCCTCTGTTCTCATGTTGTAGAATCATAACTCAAAAGAGTAAAAAGTAATTCAAGACAGAAAAGAACCATAATGAAAGGGGAGGAAGGAGTAGTAGTCACCAGTAGATTTCCCACCGAAGGCCCAGGGGACCTCGCTAAGCTAAATCACAAGGCTCCCTAATGAGAGTACAGAGAGGAGCCACTCAAACACAGCTCTGAGCCTGCCAGATCACCATAACAACCAACCAGCTGACCCACAATGCATCTCAGTAAAAGCCTGACTGCAGCACTGATCTGTGCTCCTGGTTTAGTCCTGGTTCTTAGCCGAGACACATCTAGCACCAACAGGAAAAAATAGCACTTCATCAATTAACTCATGGAGCACAGTGTTTGTGGCCTTTTGGGAAAGCTACTCTTATAACTGTATCAACATTTAACTTGGAATGATAACATCATCTTGTTGATCATTACGCAAGATTATGATAAGGTTAAAATCTAATTATGTCTGAAAGATGACTTAATCCCACCCCCTACTCTGCCTTGTGCCCATTGAGGGGGGATCAAACAGGCCTGGGGCCCAGCCAGGGATTTTGAGAAGGAGGTTAATACTCAAATGTACATGAACTGGATGCTTAAAGGAAGCAGAATAAATTTAAACTGAATGTGTTTACCACAAAGTTAAGTTCAGTTACCATGACTCAATTTGTTCCAATTAGCAAAGTCCTTAAGTATGATGACGTTAGCATGTCTGAGAGTTTGACACTTCTAGTTACAGAAAAAGGTTATTATACCTGATGTTTGCTTAACCAGATGCCTGTGCCAACACAACACTTATTAAAGACCTGCCAGAAAGAGGGTTAGTTACATTATAACATACTTTGTAACAGCAAACAACAATGAATCTGATCTCTGGTGCAATCAATACTCCCTTCTCACACCCTCTAAGGTATGACTATTTTACCTTTGTTGAATCTACCCACTCTTCACAGAGCTAAACAGGAGAGCAGTTGTGGCAAAACAAACCAAATACACAGCAACACTACTACGTAATGATTCACACCTATGATTTCAAAATGCTTTTGAAAACCCACACCAGGGAGACATTTTAACTACTCTGTTGTTTTCAGGAAGATTGAGTAAAACAAAAGCTGCACAATCATCAAGGTGTTCTCTCATTACAGCACATCATCTCAGTAAAAAGTACTTTAATCCAGCACTTAAAGAAGAACTCACCCCCTCTAAATTATCTTCCTGCCGTCTAACTGCTTTTTCAAAAAATGCTGAAGGTGTTACTTTAAGAGGCGGTCCTGAGCTGTGATTGACGTGTAACGTGTTCAGATTAGCTCTAGTGTGACTCTGCCGTGTTGTAGACAGGTAACCCGACCATGATGAGAATATAACGTCTATAAATCACATCCACACAATCACAACCACTGCAGGGAAGTCTCTGCCCCGATTTCATTATTCTTTTAATATTAGTTATTCTCTTTGTCGAAGTTTTCAGAGTAGTTTATCGATTGATTGTTGCTAGCCACAATGCTAAAGCTATTGCTGAGTTTGAGTAAATGTCTGAATAGAAATATAACATGCACAAATCACATCCACACAATCACTGCAGTAAAATGAAGTCTTTGCCCTGATTTTACTGATATTCGTTATTCTCTTTGTCGTAGTTTTCAGCCAATTGCTCTAAATCACTGTATGCGCTCTTTGGTGAGAAGCTGGAGACAACGGGAGGGCGGGGCGAGTGTGTCTGAGAGATAGTTTTATACTCCAGGAGGCGTGCCTTAGAGACGATGCTGGTGACGTAGACATGTACCGCTGACATGGAAATGTACCGCTTTCAGCCAATCACAAAATTCAAATGCAATAACCACCTTTCAACCTTAAGAGGACAGCACTAAGACATTTTTAGACAAAAAAAGTGTAGAATTTAACAAGATTACATAAAAATGCCCAGAAACTGAAAGGTTTCATTAGTAAAGACCCATTAATACAGTTTATTAGCAGAAAAAAGCTGTTTTGAGGGTGAGTTGCTCTTTAATATGACACATGTTCAGTACATAGTGAGTCACTGGTCATCACTGGCATTATGTCAACCAATCATGACATTCAGTCTGTATACTAGATTATGGCTAATCTTAAAAGATCTTTATCCTTCATCTGAGGAGTAATGGGGGATGGGTCCCTGGAAGAGGGACAGATATGAGCAGGTCGGACTCGACAACCTCAACAACTAAAATACTAATGAAACTATGATTAGGGACGAACAGACACATTCCTTCTGATTTTACAAGTAAAACGCGTCCTAAATATTACATTTTTAACCATCTCTAAATCCAACAGATTATAGGGGAACAGGAAGGTCTATATGGCTATTTATTTTTCGCCTTAATCATAAAAATTTTTAACATTTTTAAAAGCACTGAAAAAAACACAATGTCATAAGACTTTCCATGTATAAGTAGAGCCTTATTTCTCTTTTTGGTCTTAGTCAAAGAGTAAAACTGTTGCTTTTCTAACAGATCGTAACAAATATAGAGGAATCAGCCTGAGCCTACTCATGCATGGTTAGAGATTACAATCAGAGTTATGATGGTTTGGTGTGACCGAATTTATAAAAACACATTTTGCAATATTTGGTAAACAACAGCAATGACAAAATGTCTGTAATGCACAAACAAAACAGTCAAACATGACATGGCAGATCACTCGGCATCTGTCAGTAATAACATGTATAATATATCCGTGCACTTTGATGTTATCCTAAAATCTTTTTTAAAAATATGAAGCTTTAATAAACAACAATCCTGTAGCAGATTGCTGCTGCTGTAAAGCTGTTTTACTGGCCAGGACCCACATTGATGCTCCATCCCTGTAATGCTGCAGCATGACCCACTTTCCTGACTGCAATGCCAGTCGCTGGCAAACAAACTCCAAGAGCTGTCAGTGACTGGAAGGATCAAACTCCCAAAAGCAACCATCAGCAACAGTAAAATGTGACTCAAATAATCAGGACTTAAACTTAAGATAAAACATGGTCTGAACAGAAACTATTTCCAACATTAAAACAAAGAAACAGATTGAAAAAGGTAAACCTAAATAGAAATTAAAGAAAGAAATGTGATGCAGAAGACAGCATATTATAATTTAATCCCCTTTACTCTTTTAAATTTCAATGTTTTGTGGTGTATAATACAGAATCAGGAATGTGTCTAGATTTTTGGAGAATAAAAAAAGAATCTCAGGAGTGATTTTGGCAAAAAGTGCAATATGATTATATTGTACTAAGATTAACAAAAAAGGTAGAAGTATAGAAAACAACACTGAAAAGTGCAAGACAAAAAAAAAATCACAAAAAATGAAAAGAATGTGTTATTAGAAAAAACATTTTCTTGACTCGTTTCAGTCAACCTTAACTGTCCATATCTTTAAACTCATGATTTAGCTCATTGCCACGACACAGCAGAACAGTACTGGCTGCAGTATCTTGCAGACAAGCTGCAGTGGAGCAAAAAGAGTTCACCAAACACCACCACTCTCAACAAATCCCAGAGGAGGCCCCAGCTTTTAAAAGCAATCTATATGTGCATGAATCTGGACAGCCTGGGCACTGCAGGTTTTATGATTGGAGCAAAAATATTTTAGCATTAAAAAAAGATAAAAAGCAACTTCTTAAACATACTATCATCATCACATACTTAAGGCCAATATCATTAATCTGTATTTTTAGGTGGCAGAAATTGAGACTATATTATGTTGTAAGAAAAACTGAGACATGAGGAGATCTTTTGTCAAACACTAAGAGGACAAACCTGTTTCTCTTGATTTAACTCACTGAGCCAGCTCAGTGTATTCACTCAACACAGCCTCTAAAGTTTCACCAGAACTGTTTAGCTATTGTCCTGATCCAGACCATCCATTGTATATAGACTCTGTCTCTCTCTCACACCCTGAAAGTAAAGTAGTCATGCCCTTGTCCTCGCAGCTGGAACCACTCATCCTCTGAGATCAGTTGAGAAAATGTTGGGGGTTGGGAGAGGGGCTGAATGAGTAGAGGGGTTTTGATGTCCTTTAATCCCTGCAATCAAAGCATAAACATGCCCTGTACACACAGACTGCTGGATATCAGAAAATCTGTTAGCAGTGGGAAAAAACCTCAAGTAAAAAACCAAAACAACACAAGAAATAAAGATTTTCTGTAAGTTCCCAGATAGTATCTCAATATTAGTCTGTGTTAATGATTTTAAAACAATTTAAAACATGTAACTACACACATATCCTGGTTTTGTGCAGTTAACATGATGAGGCTATGTAAAGGTAAATATAGATATGTATTTATGATAGATGATACGGGCTTTTACTGTTTGTATTTATTTTATCTTGTAAAGCTTTTGTGTTGCACATGATGTAGAAAAGTAAAAAAAATTAAAAAAAATTAATTGATAGATTTGAATGAGACGTTACCATTTTAATGGGTTTATGTCGAAGGTCTGCATCAGTCACTACTGACTCCTGGTCTTTGGTGACTATGCCTCTCTGAGTGAGGAGCTGCAGCAGGGCGACGTTATCTTTGGGCTGCGTCTCAGTTCCACTACCTCCAAGTAATAAGATGTAGGTGCGACAGTACAGCTCCGAGGACTGCAGAAGGCGTGTGACTGGAGGTTTGATGTGTTCTTGTTCATACTGGTCACAGTAGAAGGGATCACACAGCTCTGCTGGGACATTTTCTATTAGGAGAAAATAAACAGACGGTTGGAATAATTTGTCATTTTTTAAATTGGGTGTTTTGGAAAGTTGTTTTGACAAAGTAAACAACACAAACTTAAACAATTAAAAATATGACTGTTCATTACAGAGCAATCTATCCCTGGGTTTCTCTAAACAGCTAAGTAGCCTACAAAAAAAGAACATTTTTACCTTAATGGTGCAACAGAAATGTTAATGATTTTCACAAAACTATTTCCTTAATTTGAAGGTTGTTAAAACAAATAATAGCTAACAGGAACTCTGGAAGTAAACAAACAAGAGCTCATAACAACAGGGTTGACCAAACAGCTGTGCATAAAGCCAGAACATGAAAAGTAGGTGAGAACATATAACTCAACTTAAAGACACGAGAATATAAGTGAGACGTAAAAAAACTAAAAATCCACAAAGAAAAGAGGTTAAACCAAAGAAAATTAGCTCATATAAACTTGCTCACTTTGTGTTTAAAGCCAGGGCGTAAGAGTGAATGTATTCAAATATGATTTAAAGTATTCAGTGGGGATGGGGCTAAATAACAGTACAGTTTAGGAAGAGCCCATACAAATTTCCTACCCCCTGAATCTGCAGCCAAAGACAAAAGACAATGTTGGGAGTTTGCAAAATGCAACTAAACAAGTCAATTGCATTAATTTTAATAAACCTATGATATGAAACTATGATTTTAAATGACAGTTTAATGACCAAAAGTGTGTCAGTAAGTGGAACAGGAAACATTTCATTGAAGAGGGAAGACTAGATTTACCTGAACAACTAAAAACTGATTCAATGCAGACTTCTATATCAGATTGTTACTGCTCAAAAAGCACATTGAAGCACATTGTTAGTCTGAAAAAGAACGCAACTATACTGAGAGCTCATATCAGCTGACATTAAAGGTGCAATATGGAACATTTTATATTTATCATATTTTTCACAAATGCCTGATTTCCTGTCTGGTCCAAACTAAACTGCTGAGCTTGACGTGTTTTATAGGTTTTGTTGCTTAAAAAATAGAATTGCCTCATGAAGGCTGCAACACTACGCTTCTGAGATGCTTCCGATTCGCTCTGCTTTGCGCCAGGTGGAAATGGTCCCACTGACTTTAATGGTGGCTAACAGCTGCATATTACATTTCACTGACGTTACACGCCGCTTACGAGTATGATGGAAAGGAGGGGTAAGGCTAAATGTCGACAGTTTTTTTCTATTATTGATTTGGCAAAACAGAATTTGGAATTTCTGACATCCAATTAGTAAAAATATAATATTTATAAAAGATAGATTACTAGTAAATAAATAGAGTAGATTAATCAAAAACTAAGTGGTTTTACTTCCACATAGAGCATCTCTTTCAACTAGGGATGCTCTGATCAGGATTTTTGCTGCCAATCACCGATACTGATCACATGGATTGGCTGTAAATTTTTCATTTAGTTCGAAACCATCAAAATCACCTTAATTTAAAAAAAGAAAGAAAAAAAAAGGCTCATTTTACTTTTTCAAGAGCAGAAATACAAAAACCTTACAGCACAATGCAGCCACTATTCAGACAAATGTCAGCTGTAGAACTGTCAAAATAACCTAATAACAGTAACACCATATATAACAGATTGAAAACATTAAGGCTAAATAGTGCAGAAAATCAATAAATAAAAGTCAATGTATTTCACAACACTGCCTAGATCCAATAATGGCAAGTAACAAATTATAGATTTAAAGTTAAATGCAGGTTTTATTTAAATTAACTATCATGACTTACTGAATCAAAAATACCTAAGACAATGGCTTAAACTCTCTTGAGCATTGTAGTACAAAAAAAGAAAAACAACTTAGGGCTTCCCTTTCTTATAGTTTATAAAATAAATAATGTAACGGGTCTGTTGCGTCACGAGGTAAATAAAATAGCCCAATTGTCACTTAAACAACAACATAAACATGGTCCTCAAGACCCTGAAACAGAAAAATAGCACTAGGTAACTGCCAACTCTAAGCAAAAAAAGGGACACACCTCCCACCTCATGATGCTTAATCAATGTAATCGACTTTAACTTAATACACGTGTAAAACAAATGCAAAGAAATCAATTATTTTTCTACAATAATTAGATTAAACCTTTTTCTTTGACAGAATTTCAGACTACACAAATGGTACCTTCCCAAAGGAAAAGTACCATAGCTTACTAGGGTATGTATATTAGATTTAATATTTACTATATTATTTAAATATCAGATCAAATTAGTTGTGTAGAAGCCTTTTGACCTGCATCATCTGTGAGGTGTTTTTTCATTGCATGTTTTGCAGGATGCAAACTTTACATCATTCTCACAGACTGTATGAAAGTTCCACGTGGCAGACATGTTTGCTGCTGCCGCGCATGTGCACAGTGTGAAGATAAGGAGGGAGCAGGAAACACTACTTAGCATACAGAGCATCTTCTGGCTGAAAAGTATGAGATATACACTCACTGGCCTCTTTATTAGGCACACCTTTCCAACTGTGCATTAAAGCAAATTTCTAATCAACCAATCTCATGGCGGCAACATTAATGCATTTAGGCATGTAGACATGGTCAAAACAATCTGTTGCAGTTTAAACCGAGCATCAGAATGGGGAAGAAAGGTGATTTAAGTGACTTTGAACGTGGCATGGTTGTTAGTGCCAGACAGGCTGAGTATTTCAGGAACTGCTGATCTACTGGAATTTTCACACACAACCATCTCTAGGGTTTGCAAAGAATAATTCAAAAAAGGGAAAATATCCAGTGAGCAGCAGTCCTCAGCATCTGAGCAGCAGAAGACCACACCGGGTGCCACTCTTGTCAGCTAAGAACAGGAAACTGAAGCTACAATTCGCACAGGTTCACCAAAATTGGACAATGGAAGATTGGAAAAATGTTGCCGGTGATGAGTCTCGATTTCTGCTGCGACATTAAGATGGTAGGGTCAGAATTTGGCATCAACTACATGAAAGCATGGATCCATCCTGCCTTGTATCAACAGTATGTTGTTGACCATGTCCATCCCTTTATGACCACAGTGTACCCATCTTCTGATGGCTACTTCCAACAGGATAAAGCTTGAATGTCATAAAGTGTCATGTCATAAAGCTTGAATCATCTCAAACTGGTTTCTTGAACATGACAATGAGTTCACTGTACACAAATGGCCTCCAGAGTCACCAGATCTCAATCCAATAGAGCATCTTTGAGATTTAGTGGAACAGGAGATTCGCATCACGGATGTGCAGCCGACAAATCTGCAGCAACTGTGTGATGCTATCATGTCAGTATAGACCAAAATCTCTGAGGAATGGTTCCAGTACCTTGTTGAATGTATGCCATGAAGAATTAAGACAGTTCAGAAGGCCAAAGGGGGTCCAACCCAGTATTAGCAAGGTGTACCTAATAAAACAGTCAGTGAGTGTAGGTGATCAGTACCTGTGATCAGTTCTGTAATCGGCAATGAAAGGCTGTGACCGGCCGATGATTATCAGTAGGTGATCGATCGGAGCACCACTACTTTCAACTAGTCTTTCTGTAATATGACCACCACTGAAATCATTATGATGTGAGCACACACTTTACACAATCATTTTGAAACCGGTTTTTCAGAACTGAAAACAAAATCTTCAGTGAGTTTGTGTCTCTACATGGACCTTCTCAAATTTAGTATCTTATTGTTCCTTCAAGAGTTCCAGGTAAACTTAAATACTGGAGTTCTAAACAAAGAGTGGAAGAAAGGGGTTTTTACAGGGGAGGTGTCACAAAACACTTTTAGCCCTATCTAGTTATGCAATGAATCCAATGACATCAGCTACTAAAACAAACAGCATGTGTTGGAAAGTCCTCCATTCTGTCATTGATTGCAATTCCTAGTATTATCCCACTTTTCATTTTCTCATTTTACTGTTGGAAACAAACTCAGAATGCTGATCCTACTGGAAGGATGAATGATGTCGTAGGCTCATTTAGATATATATATATGTATATATATATATATAAAGACTCCCACAAAAAAATCTCCCGAAGAAGGCAAAGCAGGATGCAAATACCTCGACTCGGTAAAATGAGAGAGATGGATATGAGCATGATTTCCCTATGAAACAGTCTTACCATGAACGATGACTTTGTCTATTACAAATTAAAAATGTATCAGGAAAATTTTTCAGTTCATACACAAAAGTCCAAATATAGATTTTTTTTAACCACATAAATCCCACAAGTAATGAAAACAAAATAAAGGCTATAAAATGATCAACTACTTTTGTAGCATTAAGCAAAAAAATATTGTTTAAAGTCTTGCTACTATAAACTTAATTTAAAAACACCTCTATTGTATGATTTGTAATTAAAAATGTGCTTGTGCTTGAGCTGGAGCATGCATCTCTCTCACATCTTAGGACGCACTGCTTATCTGTTGGTTTGAGTAATAAGGCAAAAGTCAACCGTGTGCAGAATTTATTGACTGAGCTCCTTAAGTAAAGGGACTCAAACAACTTGCCATGCACTGATAACATTTTAACCACGAGGTATAAACCCACACACTCTGACATCTTACTCTGTAAAGTAGATCAAAAGTCAACTGAGCTGATATGAAATAGATGTAATAATGTAAAACTGGTCAAGCTTTTAATAAAGAGGTCTAGTGGAACAGATATAACTATCATCACAGCTGTAGTTAGCTATGCTGTTAGCTGCTATCTAAACTGACATGAACTGTTAGATAACAGGATCCATGTGCTCTGTTACATTGCCTGATTGAGTTAGTGCACAAGTTGTGTCACAAACATCACCAAACATGTCGAACAGTGA
This sequence comes from Pachypanchax playfairii, assembly GCA_006937955.1. Classification (NCBI taxonomy): domain Eukaryota; kingdom Metazoa; phylum Chordata; class Actinopteri; order Cyprinodontiformes; family Aplocheilidae; genus Pachypanchax; species Pachypanchax playfairii. The sequence continues at coordinate 992,501 of SSNP01000054.1, forward strand.
TCATCACACAAAATAAAACAGCTTTATACAAAGAAAATTTGGTTGGACTCTTTGTTTTTAACAAAGTCGGGTCCTTGAGAAGTAAACAGTCCACTAATTCTCCCTTTAAGGTGGAACAAACACTGGATTTCACTAAGTTTGTCTGATTAACAGTGCACATTTAATAGCTTCCTTAAAAGCCAAGCTGCCAAGTGAAAACTTTCAGGAACACATTAAATAATTTATATGAACACAGATTTACATCAGTGTGGAAGATAAGCCTTTAAGCAAAATACTCACATTACAAGGTTTCTTTGTGTCATGCTTTTAAATTATTTATTATATCCTAATCAAAAATGATTTTATACAACTTTACAATAAAAATATACTATTAAATGAATGTTCTCTGTATTTCTACTTGAACATTTATATTTTAAAACAACCTGATCATGTGTTGTAAAGGATCAAACATATGATTAGTTCTTATTTTTAGAACAAAGCAGGTACTGTTTCATTGCCCCAAAACTGAGCTGTTGTGAGAGGAACAATAACAACATCTCACTCTCCACAGAACCACTAGAACTGAGTAAAGTGCTAATGCCAATAACACTAATAAATATCTGAGACTTCAGAGAGGATGTTATCATTTACATGAGCATTGATTTCAAGATTTTTGGTCTAACAGTTCACTGATCAGCATCCCTCTCTCTGGGCCAGTGATCAAGTCTATATGTTAATATATACAACACATAATCCAAAAAAGCTTGTGAATTGATCTACCCAGTTATTGAAATGGTATTCACAGCACTTATATTGATCACTGAACCACAACTTGACTGAAGGGGACGCCGAACTTCATGAACTACAGTTAACAGTCTCTCATCTCTGTATTCACTTACCACAAACATGCTACCTCTTAAAACTCAGTGTATCCTGGAAAATAATATGACAGTAACGACAGTAACCTTTAATTGCATTGAAGGGCCAGTGAACACAGAACATCCTACTGACAGAAAATGATTCCATTATGGGTGATTTAGAGGACAACAGATGAGAAAACACTGATCAGCTGTTACAGAGATGTTCACAAAGAGATAAACTCTAAATACACTCTTGTCCAGATGTTTGTCTCTAAGACTTTCATGTAGTACATCAGAAATTAACATGTTTTTTAATAAGCACTTACAGCACATCCTTGTCTCCTGTTGACTCACCATAGCTACAGTTACTGGAAAATTTCAGATTAATTACACTACCTAAACTTCATTCTGATGCCACAGTGATTTTGTTTCTAAATATGAAGATTGAAGTGGTGTACCTGTACTAGTACAAACTGGTTTGAGTTTACAGCAAATAAATAACACAGAGACTAACACAAACACATTACTGGCACTAATAGCATGAACTCAGAGGTAAAAGTGAGACATGTGGTTTTGACAATTCAGAGTAAGAAGCCTCTCCCTGGCCTAAACAGGTAAATCTAGAGTTTCATTCCAACATACAGGAACATAGCATTTCTGCGTCACCCTCAGATGCCACTTGTCATATCAACTTCACAGGTAGATTATTGCTGAATTGCTTTTCCTTTGCCGTCTATTTAAAATACATGAATTGCTTTACTGAAGGTCATTAACACAGGTCAGTTTTCTTTCTTCAAGTGGTTTGTCTCTACTTTTATTTGCTTTAAAGAGCCTGGAAAATAATAATTGAAGCTCATTGGTGGAGCAGATTGAAAACAATACAAGACTTTACACAGTCTTTTGCTCAGCCATTAATGATTTTGAAGATCAGAAGAACTTTTATAGATTGGTTATCATTCTATCAAATGGTGTCCTTGTCTCTGGCCTCTGGAAATTTAGAATGCAACCATACATTTTTCAATTTAAGCTTTTAAGCAGATTATCATGAATAAACATGGATTTATTTTAGGGAAGCCTGTATTAGAGGTCAGAGCTTTACCTAAATTTATGTTTGTTTTCTTTCTTATCAGCAGGCCTTTAGCAGTTTTCTTCAAAAGACATATAACGTTTCTCTACGTCTATCAGGATGTGAGCTGTGGATACTATGTGGCACACACTGAATTCCAAAGGCAATAAAAATGTCCTAATTTAGTTAATTGACCCTGAAAAGCTGGGGTGACCTAGTCTGGCTCCTGTTGAGCTATCTGCTCTACACAGCTGAATTTCTGGGAAGGAACTTAATGATGTCATCTTGAATTTGCATGACAGTATCTGCAAGGCCACTAAGTCGACTGAGACAGAAACTAAACATTATCACAGTGTTTGTTGTCATATTCTAGTGCCCTGGCACCAAATGGCTTTTACCACAGGGTGTGGTGAGGTTCTTAACGCAGGTTGTAGAAACCTGCAGTCTTAAATTCAGGACCTACTCAGAACTGTAATACACAATAGTTCTTTACTGAAAGTCTAACAGAATGTACCTCAAAACCCTTTCAAGACAAACTGAGTCACATTTATGTATTTTGTTTTAGCAAATATACTCAAAATTACTTTGAAGACAACTATGTAATACTAGAGTGTTGTGTGTACTCAAGCAAAAGAAGAAAGGAAAGGAAAAGTTACCTGAAATGAAAGAGTCGTGTTTGTAAAACTGATAAATAACATTTCAGTGTTTCCTTGAACAATCTAATCTTTAACTGTTAGTACAAAACAAGGAAAACTGGGCCAAAGCTGACAGATCAAGAAAGACAAAATCTAGTCCCATTATACTTTTGCTTTATGTATAAATATGTATGTTTGTTGTGTTTTTGAAATCGCATTCACTGGACAGTTTATTCATTTTAAATTCTGCTGACTAAAGATACTTGAAGAAAACACCTGATAAACTGAGAAGAGATTGAAAGAAGTATGTAGAATATTCTCACAGGTTGGATAAATTTGTTTCCATAATGGGAGCTGTCATTGTCACAGAAACGAGTAAACTTAATAATAACACTCTGTGGCATTTAGCCGGTATAAAACCTCCCCAGAAGCCATTCAGGTCATTACAGACCTCGGTTAGCTTGATAAGGGAGGCCTACAAGAGGACAAGAACACGGGAACAAATGGCATGTGTCACCGTCAAAAAATGAATACAGTGCAGGAGTCCTCCTTTCACATGCGCCTCTTTGTGCTAAAAAATGCTGAACGATACAAACACTCTGCAGCTCCACACACGCATGTGCTTCTTGCTAGCATAATATCAACACTTTGTCGGGCAACAAAAGAATAAAAGTGTTAACATAACCAGTCAAAACAGTATTTCAGGCCTAAAGTAAAACCTACCTGAACTCCCATATGACTTTGCCAAAAGCCATCCAACACTTGCGCATATTTTTGATTTAGTGTAATCATATAAATCCAGTGGCTTTATGTCTGGGACCACAAAAGTCTTCTTCATGGTAGGAGAGTCCACCATAGCGAATTACAAGAAATGTAGGAAAGCTATGCTGGCAGAAAAATGGATACAGCCCTATGTATAAAAAAAATCAAGCAATCATTTTTTTTCTGTAGAGTATTCCACACGACCGCAGCAGGGTTGGGATACGGATGTGGTTTCAGGTTTTCCTCGGGAAAAAAAATATCCGGCCCCGGTCTCACTGTGAAAGCAGTTAATATCCTCTTTTTCGTGCTTCTATAGATGAAACATCCGCTCAGCTTTGTCTTAAAGCAAAATGAAGCGACGATCCACAAGGTTGTTACAAAAACAGGAGTATTCCCACTAGTTTTTTCCCTTATTCAGCCGCATTGCTGTGTTGTCAGTCCACTGTACACAGCTCCACTTTAGTCTAGTCGATGAGTGACTTTCAGGTGCTCCACACTGGCGTCGCTCTGTCACCCCACTGTCCAATAAGAATTGAATCTGAACACTGGGGGCGGGATCTTCCTGTGAACACAGACAGCAGGTAGAGGTGTGGCTTGAGTTTTGCTACAGGTGCATCTTGTATGTGTGTAAGCGCCTGATGGATCAGCTTTTCACTCGCTACGTGAAAACAGCTGGAAGCAAATTAGAAACACCGATTTTTCGCTATAAAATCACTTTAAATCTGACTTTGTTGTTAAAATGCTGTATATATACCAAAGACATAATCAAAAGTATTGAACTTAAAAAATATTCTATCAAAAATAGTAGTAAAATCTATAAAAGCAGTCACAGTTTGTCGTTTAGACGCTGAATATCTGACGTCTCAACCAGAAGATACACTCGATTTATTCTTTGGTTGACAAAGCGGTTAACGGGTGGGCGGAGTTTGCCCTCAATTTTAAACATGGCATTAGATAGGACGCAATTTTATGTCTCTATGCACATTTTTGTTGTCAGCTTTGGATCTCTCTGACAAGTCGTCCCTGAAGGTGACACGTCTTTCTACCGGTAAACAACTCCTTTACCGCTCGTCTACTATTCTACCCGGGTCATTGTCCGGCTGACTGCAAAGGAACGTACCCACTGTTTGCTTGTTCATAGAATTTCGTTCAAGTAATACAATCATTTTAATTCTGGAAACATTTGATAATTCTGGCCGACAACTTCAACAGTAAAAATTGTTAGGGGGGTGGGACAAGTGGCATATGGAAGCTACCATCACACCCTGGGCTGTTCCTCAACACTTTAATATTCTCACACCTGGACAGGTCGCCAGTCCATCACAGGGACACACAACCACACATAGACACGCATGCATGCACGCACGCAAGCAGACAATTAACTTCAAGTATGTTTTTTGACTGTAGGAGGAAACTAGAGTACCCAGAGAAAACCCACACGTGTACAGGGAGAACATGCAAACTCCATGAAGGCCCCAGCCTGGATTCAAACCTGGGACCTTGCAAGGCAACATTGCTACCAACTGCGCCACTGTGTAACCTAATTGCTTAGTCTGTTGTATGGAACTGCCCATCAGCAGGTGAAATATGTGCAAATGAGAAGATAAACACACAGGAATAGTCTTGTTTGTAGGTATGTTCCAAAACACATTGCAGTTTGTACAATGAAAAAATGTAACTTACCAGTGTTCTATGTAAATTTATGTAAAGTAATGAGAAAAAAAACTAGTTTGTTTCTAATTACAATGACTCAGGTGTTTCCATTTTTTTTAAAGATCATGTTTCCCTTGGCATCAACAACACTGGAAAATAATAATCTCAAGAGTGCCTCATCACATGCTTAGCAAGAGCTCTGCAAGTGGTCCACCACAGTAACTTTATAAGAGGATTACATCTCAGATCTTTCAATCTATTCATAAATGAAACAATTATTTCTTGTCAGTGCATCTTACTGTACTCACGTTTCTCTTATGACTGGGTGGTAACTAAGATCACATATTTAACACATTTATCTCAGATTTGAATACTTGGTTTAAAATCCAATTTATAGCACAACTGCCTACACTTTTAATCAGTTTCAACACACATTCCCATTTACTACTACTACTACTACTGTCATTTAGCAGACGCTTTTATCCAAAGCGACTTACATTGAGAGAACATACAAGCAAGAAATCAAAGAGAAGGAAACAATATAAGGAGGCGGACTGTTTGGAGTCCAGTTTAATTCCGACGCTGATACATCAAGTGTACCAATTTTTTTTTTTTTTTGTAGAGATAAACTCCCAAATCGCTATCATAAATCATAAATCAATCCCACATTAAGACTGAAAGTGTTCTTTAAAGAGGTGAGTCTTAAGTTTGCTCTTAACAGTAGCTGCCGACTCTGAGGATCGGACCGAGTTTGGTAGGTCATTCCACCATTGGGGGACAACAGAGGAGAAGAGTTTGGAACATGATCTCATGCCACGTTGTGGTGGAAGCGCTAGGCGTCTTTCAGCGGCTGAGCGTAGCTGACGCGTGGGAATGTAGGTTTGGATGAAGGTAAGTAGGAGCTGTGTGTGTTAGAGTCTGGTAAGCCAGAAGCAGAGCTTTGTATTTGATGCGTGCTGCAACTGGAAGCCAGTGCAGGGAAATGAGCAGCGGAGTGACATGAGCCCTCTTGGGCTGATTGAAGACCAGACGTGCTGCTGCGTTCTGAATCATCTGCAGAGGTTTAACCGAGGACGCCGGAAGACCAGCCAGCAAAGAGTTGCAGTAGTCGATCCAGGACAAGACCAGGGCCTGGACCAGAAGCTGTGTGGTGTACAAGGGTTACATTTATTTATTTATTTTTGAAAAGAGATATTTTACAGTTTATACTACCATCCTGGAAACTAAGATATTTAATCTAACCACCTACTTGTGATACACAACTTACAAGAGCAAGGTTTCAATGATCATAAACTATTATCCATCCGTTTTCTAGGGCAGAGCTTACGTTGAAAAAAATATCTTTACATTTGTTGGTGTACTAAAGCTTTGTCACATTCAAATTGTTTTACAAAATGTTCATAAAAAGTCAAGCTATACAAAAAGTTGAAAGACAGTTACCATGACAGAATATCTCGAGGCTCATACTTGAAATTCACTGACACCATGTGGCCAAATCACATTCAATGAATTACAAAAGTCCATCAGTAAAAATGCTTCATACAATTCTTAACAGTTTGTATCTTTTTTCTTTTAAATGATACAACTAAACATTTGTTCAAATGTGTTACTAGTAAAACATTACAAAAAGCAGAAGCATGAATCTTTGAAAAATACAGTGAGTTAATGTTCAGTCTTCTTTAAGGCCTCCAAAGACAGCTGTTGGAACACTCTTCTGCTCAAGCTGCACCTCTGTTAAGGCAAAAACAACAAGAGTTTCATTTCCACGAATGAAACATTTCTACAGACGTGTTGTCAAACAAGCAGATTTTCCTGTGTCAGACACTCACCATCTGGTTCTTGGTCTTCATCATCGTCATCCTCATCAATGTTTATCTCATCAGGATTGGCTTGTTTGGAAAGCTCAGCCAACTCGCTACGAGAAGTGTCACTCCTGCAAGAGAGGATCAGGAAAACAGGACGATGATTCTTTCAGATGAGTCAGGTTTTATTAAAGGCCTGTCCTCTCAGTTTCTTTGCAATGATCAATAAATGAATTAAAAGATGAAAAACTGACCTGACAAAAAGAATCTTCTCCTTGGGTTTGGGTTTGTCTTCCTCAGCCTCTGCAGCAAGTTGCTGTGCTTTTTGCTCCAACATCTTCATATCATCTATTCCCATCTGGCCAGGAGCGAGATCTGACACTGAGACCATATTACAAGATGATTAGACAAATGCAGCAACATACAAAAAAAAAAGAACTTTTTGTTTAGGTTATTGGAATACATTTGGTCCATGTGTAGCTATAATGTGAATGGCTGAATATCCTATGTAGCCCACATTTGAAAGCTTAGTATAAAGGAGACTTGAAAGAACACTTAAATGTAAAATTAACTGGCAAATAAAAAAAACAAACCTAATGTTCACTCTAGTACAGACACTCCCAAAACTCATTAACTCAAAAACAAACAGGGTATTTTCTTTAAATCAATATGGCTTGATGACAGTACAAACCTCTAGGAAAAATGTGTATTTCTAAACTCGGAGGCTTTTCTCTTTGATAAAGACAGAATTATCTTACCAGTGCCTGTGGAGCTTGTAGTAGCCTTCAGCATCTGAGAGGACATAAAGTTGACCTGGGTGTTGTAGGTAGCCTGAACACTGCGTTTGATCCTTAGCATCTCTCTAATGGTGTCTTCATTACCGTGGCGGATCTCAAACTCTTTCCAGGTCTGCCAGAAATGAGCTGTCACCTAAAAACATTAAGTAAAAATGGGCATCACAAAATAAGTCCACACCTCTCAAAGAATTGAGTAATTTTGTTGAGGCAAAGATGAGTAAGGAAGAGTCTCTCACCCTTGGATCACAGATCTGAGAGCAGTAGGAGTAAATCGCTCTAGCCCTGTCAATCTCACCCAGTTTGCTTTCCATATCAGCAAATCGCAGGCACATCTCCCTTGCATGCTCATCAGGAAGGACCTGGATACATATAAATGTCACAGCCACATTTTACACATTTCAGAACTCAGACAACTACAAATTAAAGGCAAGAAACAAGAGACTTAGGTAGTTGTAAATATTTTTAAAACTTAAAAAACGATATTCTACCTCAATAGCCTTCTGGTAAATTGCCCTGGTGTATGTAACTCCATAAATTTCTGCTGCTCTTTTGATGTAGATATTAAACATGTGGTGTCTCTCTTCAGTTTCCACTGCCTGCGTTGCTCTCTCATAGACAGCCATGGCATGTCGTGCCAATCCATACTCCTCTTCCAGTTTGGCATACAACAAATAAATGGCTAAAAATAAGTAGTAAGTTTTAAGTAAAATTATTGGGGTGAAAACAGGAAACAGAATACAACACATAAAAACTCCAGGTGTAATCAATATTAAAGAAATTTACTTTTGGCAAACTTGGCAGGGCAGCCATCAAGAGCTTGCTCAAATAAATCTCGAGCTCTCTCCAACTTCTTGCCCCCGTAACGATCAATGAACTTGGTGAGGTAGGTGTTCCAGATGTCATAAACATTTGGCCACTTAAAGAGAGCGATCCCACGCTCATATGCCTGAACAAAGGTATTACAATACGATAAAATTATTCCAAAGTATATACAAATGAGAATGAAAACATTTTATATTTTAAAATAGAAAAATGTAAATAAATGTTTACTTTAAAGCTTTCCTCAAAGTAGTTGTGTTCTTCAAGGAACATGGCGTAATTGATGATGATTTGTGGAGTGGCAATGCGTAGATCAATAATGCGGTCATACACTGCTTTTGTAGACTAGGGATTAAAAACAAGAGAAAAAAAACAAACATGTACTACAAATCTGAATCATACTTTCACTACCATGTGATTAATGCATATTATTTATTATAATACGCAGCTGAAAACATAATCAACATACCTGGAAAGTGCCAAGACTTTCCTCCAAGTCTGCCAGCATAGACCAGACCTTCAAGGATTTGTAGACTCTGTTTTGGACTGGCTCAGAGGAATCAAAGTACTCTGCTTTCTTAGAAGGGATGGCTGTAGCTTTCTATTATGAATCATTAAAAGATAAACATTTACAATTTTAATCCAATGTACAGCAGTAATATATCACAGGAAGATAGAATTTGCTTCCATAGTTTGAAAAGATGCACTCAAATCTTTTTTGCTTAAAACAGTTCATTTATTTGATGGTTTTTATCCTCCTGAGACCCAGAGGGGAAGGGTTTTGATATTAAAATAGTCTAAACATTGCAGCTGAAAGACAACCATTAAATTTAAAAAAAATATTAAATATTGGTGTGTTTTTTCTCCAAATGTCCCTCGCAGTGGACACTGAGTCATGTCTGGTGTAGAACTTTGTTTCACATACTGAACACCTGAAACAGATCAGTCATCAAAATATAATTCTGAACATCTAAAACTGTTGAATTAAATTAAAAGTCCTTACAAAAACTTATAAACATTAAAAACATCAGTATAAAATATAACATCTCATCATGAGCAGAAGGCCGAGGATGTCCTCTTTACAGTAGGCCTGAAAATCATGCCCCCCCTGCCACTGGAGACAAAAAATAGTTGCTGGGTCTCAGTAGACATAATTTTTCCTGAATGATTTTTTTTTTCTTTTGCAGAGGTTTACCTATTTTTGAACAACTACAGCAAGACCTCTAGTTATGTCTGAGGCCCGGCTGTCTGAGGACCATGAACTGCCCTTTATTCTTTAACTGCTTAATATTTAAACAAGTTTGATATTTTCTGACAACTACAGTGTTTCTGAAACAATTTTACAGAATCATCATGCGTACTTTATCAGTTATAGTACATATGATGTAAAATATGATTTTAAAAACCCAATGAAGATAGAAAAACATACTTTTGTTGCAACTCCTTAAGTCTGCCACTAGATGTTCCTAGATACTTAGTGTAAAGGAGTCAATATGAACCTCTCAAATCTTTTTTGGTTTGTTTTTTTAACACTGTATCCTGCTTCCTTTCTCTTTCTGCCATGACTCAACAACACTGTATTGATGATTGTCACAATTCCTAAAATCGATTCTTAACAAAGAGGAACAAGGAGGTTTATCAGAAAAGTTACAGGTGAGGGGTGAACTGGTCTCTGGTGCACATTATGCAGTTCTGTAAGGTTCACTTAACATGAATATATAACTTGATAAAAGTCTTCCTGTTCGTTCTTTACTTCTGTCACCCTACTTGATCCCAAATGTCTGTCTTTTTCCTGCTGGTTTTCTCACAACTGGTTAAAACCAGGGGTGTCAAGCTCCAGGCCTCGAGGGCCACTATCCTGCATGTTTTAGATGTTTCCCTGCTTCAACACACCTGATTCTAATCCTCTGCATTTCAACAAGTGCTGCAGTAACCTGTTAACGACTTGTTCATTTGAATCAGGTGTGTTGAAACAGGGAAACATCTAAAACATGCAGGATAGTGGCCCTCGAGGCCTGACTTTGGGCACCCCTGGGTTAAAACAGACTGTCACTATGACCAAGTCTGATTTTGTTAGACGTCCCTTTGTACTGAAAGGTTTTACTGCTTTACAATTAAACCTCAACACATGCAGGCTCAGGAAGAGGGATCAGACTGATTGAATAGAAGCTTTAATGCACTCCATTACTTAGTTCAGCCAGAAAACTTTGAATGAACTGAGATTTTCTAGATATATTGTGTTCAATATGGCCATTAGATTGAACTAGAATATAATTACAATTTCTAGGGTTTTTATTGTGAATTGGTACATAGAAAGTAAAATGAAAAGATACAACACAAATAAAATGGGATTTTAATGTGAAAGAAGTGTGTTACCCTAAGTATTCGTAGTGCCTGGTCATAGTTTTCATGGCGAAGCTCCATTTCTCCATATTCACACCACACTGCAGCAAGGTCATCCACCTGCTTGTAGTTGACTTTAGTAGCCTTCTCAAAGATCGTCCGGGCCTAAATTAAAGCCAGGAAATAGCGAAAATATGAAAAAATCGAAAAAACAAATCTACCCAGAGTTCAAATGGTTTAAATAAAACCTGATTTACATCATCCAGCTGATCATTTTCCTCATAGAATTTAGCAAAAGAAACCCAGAGAGAGTGAGGCTTTCCAGTGGCCTTCATTGGATCCACTGTCTGTACCGCTTCAGTATATGTGTTGATGATCTGCACGGAAGTGTACACACATTCATCAGTAACACATGTGATAAATGTGGTGTTACATTAGTTTTTGCTAAAATGAACAGGCCCAAAAACTTACCTGTCGTGGATTTCCATCATAAAGTTTTACCCGCTTGTGCCACTCATGTACATTATGAGGGTTCTGCCTTAGGAGCACACTGTTCAGTAGAAGGGGACGTCGCGCTATTAGCTGCTCAAAGCGTGCCAGCCTAAGCTCCAGGTCTATGTCATCTGGTTAGAGAGAAGTGAGGGATTTATCAGCAGACTTGTGGGAAAAAAAAAAAAAAAAAAAAAGAGTATTGTTAGTGCTATTGAATTCTCACAAACCTTCTTCCTCCTGACCCATCTCAGCAGTGGTCTCCATTTTTGCAGCAATCATGCTCTCCTCAAACTGAGCATAGCTATCAAACACCTGTGTGAAATCCCTTACTGTTACCACCGTGAGAATGGCTTCCTCATACACATCCCGAGCCTGAGAAAACAGAAACCAGGAAAAGATCCAGAGTTTAACAAAACTGCAACTGTGCCAAAGTAAATACATTATTTTAAAACAAAATACATAACATTCTTTCAATAAGTGATTTATACACATTTATGGAAGTTATTTGGAGGAAACACACTTTCTCAAAGTGGCCGCTTCTGATGTAATAGTCAGCTAAAGAGCACCAAAGTTTTCCAAGTTGGTCTGTGAAGCGTGTGAGGCCTCCACGTATGATGGCTCCGACATTTAGAGAGGTCACTTTATCAGGATTCTGAGAGATTAGGTCGCATAGCTCATGCCACAGCTAAATAAAAAAAGATAGATAAAAAATATCAAAATTTTGTAAATATTATACATATTAAAACAGGATTAACTTATTTTTGTTTAGCTCAGTACAGTACAGGCACAGCAGGAGGTTTTTAAAATGAAAGGTTATTCTTACTTGATAGTTAGATTTGCCCTCTTTGGACACAAAACTTTCATCATTCACAATAGCTGCGAGTCGCAGAGCTGCTTCATCCAAGCGACCAACAGATCGTAAGTAGTCGATGTATTCTTCTGCATTTTCTGGAGAAAGCTATTAAGATAAGAGCACATTTTAATAAATTTAAAGAATTATTTAATTACAATTTAAAATCATGACCTGAAAAGATGAAACATGCTCAAGAGAAATAAAATGTCATTCAGAATTATTTTACTTGACCAAGAATCTTTATTTGATGATAATATTATAAAACAAAGCAAAATACCTCCCATCCATCAATTTTCTTTACCTGCCTAATCCTTTTCAACATCTCCTGTAGGGAGCAACCTGAACTGCTCACCAGCCCATCACAGGGCTGATTATTAATGACCTACTTATTGTTAGCTGTTTTATAAATACATATAACAACGTTAGACAACATGATCTCACCTTAAGGTATCTTCGATAGACTCGAATGGCTGTCTCAGGTAGAGGGAGGTTACGGACAAAGCGAAGATATAAAGGCCAGATCCGTGGATGCTGTGTAACAGGCAGAGCTCTCAGTGCACGGTCAAATGTTCTCCGACTCCTTGTGATCTTACACTGACACAAAAGGAACTGGCAGTAATCCAGCCATATCCTAGGCATCTAGTTTAAGGAAGACATTGGTGTATGAAAAAAAGAATTCCCACATTATTTTTCTTTTTATCCATGTCAAATTAATTCATAACAAGTCAACAGTACCTTATGCATGAACACCAGCGCCCTTTCATGGCAGTTATTGACCTCCTCATAGGCTGGTTCAGTTATACACTTCCCTTTTACTTGTTTCCTTCTCTCTCTCAGATAATTGTACCACAACTTATAGCTGTAAAATAGTAAGATGTTAACAAAAACCTTACCACATGTAGATCTTACTTAAGATCTCTCTGAACAGTGTCAATGTATTAAAATGTTTATTTTTTACAAAATTACCACAATCACGTTAATAATACTTAAAAGTCCCAGCTTGCTTACATTAAAATGGTGACAGGTAATGGTATATTTACATGAAGTGGTACGTTGCAATCAAAAGTTAAGATTAATATCCGAGCTTTATTAGAAATCTTACAGTAATTGTTACCTTCCAGGTAGTTCCTTCAGTGCTCTCTCATATATCATGTTGAGGGTGGATTTGAGCCCATTCTGTTTGAATTCAATGTAACGCATCCAACATTTGACCGAATATGGATTCCTGATAATCTCCTCTTCATAAGGAAGATCGTCATCCTCCTAAAAAGCGGCGTAAAAGCAATCAGATCAACCATCAAGCTCAATTTTACGACTCTGTAACGTTGGCGTTAGCTAGCATCGTAGCGCAACAAAGTAACAATAATACGCTTACTTTAAATATATATTTAATACCGTTAAGGAGTTTAGCTAAATAAACATGTACTAATGACTCACTTAACATTTATGAAACACTTGTGTTTGACAACGTATCAGATCTCTCAGCGCTTCATGGCTTAAAAACCATAACTTTAGGACAGTTTTGCACTCAGCCAAGCTACCAATACAATAAAAGTTAACACTCGTGATTTGTCAAAAATACTAATAGATAACTATATATTTTATCATCTAACTTACAAAGACAACATCAGCTTTTCCGTTTATGGACGGCATTCCTTCTCTGAGACAATTACTTTTCCAGTTAAAAGTAACGCTAACTGTCGAAGGGCTAAACTAGCTTACAGGCTACAAGCGTGACCGCCTCTAGACTTCCGGTGGTTCCATTACAAAATACGCAAGCGCAACCTGAGCGCGACAGTCGCTTTCTTCTTCTGGTGTTTTTTGGCAGTTGGAAAACAACGCCATAGTAGATTACCACCACCAGCTGGTACAATGAGTGAATCACGACAAGTAAGTTAACAACTATCCAGTCTATCAAAGAGCAACATCATACATCATCTGAATTTTCTTTTGTAAATGTTGTTGTTAGATAATTTCTACAGAATACACTTTCGGACTTCTTACACTTAAATTTATCCCTATAATCTCTTTTGAACGTGAAATATAAAGATTTACTCTGCCCCAATGCATCATCATTGTTTATCAAGACAAATGTAACTTTATTCATGGAAATTATTTATAATATGATTGTTTATTAATTTTATTTTAATGATCACTGCTAGTAGTTTAGATGACTGTTTTTTGACAGCACAAGGAAATTTAGAAAGAAAAAACTAGTTAGGTGAGGGTTTTTTTGCTTGTTTGTTTTCTGTTCTTTTTTCCTGTTTTTTTGTTTGTTTCTTTCTTTTTTGTGACTCCAAAAATACAGAATATGGGAATGACTGACAAGATATACATATTGCAAAATTATGTTATGTTTAATCTTATATTATTTGTAAATATTCAAATTTTTAGCTGAAATTATGCATTCTATTGTGAAACCCTTTGTGTTACTCACAATAAGCAAACACATACAATACATTCAAAGCAAAACTAAAATGTTAAACAGTTAATAATATCCAAAGTTAGAAAATAAAACCTTTCAACTTTCTGGAGTGATAGATTTGATTTCACCACCTGAAAAAGGAGATTGGTCTAAAGTCTGATATAATTCATATCAATCATAAATCTAATTGTGTTATATTATTGTTAATCCCTTTGACAGGCATTCGGAAAGTTGTTTATTAGTTTTTCAGAGTTTGCCAAGTGTGTCTGAATCAATGTCACATAGTTCTTCAAGGACACTAACTTCCCATAACGGCAACAAAGTCCTTAGAATCAAAAGCAGCATGAGGATAAAGATCTTTGATATTTGAGTGGTACTTATTATAGATCTTCTCTCAGCCTGGTTGGCAAATGTTCTACTCCTTTTAAGGTAAGGTGTAATACCAAAGGAACTTTATGGAAAGGGCCTTACATTCAGTTTTATTAGAGGAATATGAGATGTGCCAGTGTGCTGCAACTATATACCAGCGCCACTTGGGAGCTTCCCCAAAAAGAATTTGTGTTCTTGGCTATGGAAATGTTTGTTTGCATGGGTAAGAAGAGACAGCTTCTCACTCTAAAATGATCCAATATCTGTCAAGTGAATCAGAATCTAAATTTGTTTGTAGAAATTATTATTTGGAGAAAAAAACAAGATGTTCAGGATAAGCAAACGCTTTGCTCAGCATCTATTCTGGGACATACTTTGAAGGTTAGTGTCAGGCTTGAGCAAAAGTCAACGTCTCCGTAGGAAGCATGTTTAAGAACACTATTTTTTACAAAGAATATGCTTAAAATGTAATAATGTTTATGTAGGAATTTCTAATCCACAATTCCACGATGTTATTTAATTTAAATTGTGGATTTTCTGAAAAAAGTCATTAACCTTTAAGGCAATGATTTGAAATGTGGGCAACACCTGACACCCAATACCAGTGACATTTAGGGACATTTTACTGAGGGAAAAGAATTTATGGGCCCAAAAGGGGAGGTCAAGTGAGAAGTCTCAAATTAGTTTATTACAATTTTGTAAACTATTCATGATTGGATTTTGTTTTATGCCACATAATTCAAAAAGTATGAACATACAGTGTTTTATAGTTATGCAGTCTAAAGCTCTTTATTTACTTCTTTTCTTTGCATTTACTAATTTCATTGTTTCTTTTAAATCGTTGTCCTAAAAGTAAAAATATTTATACAAATACAGTAATCATGTAATTTTCTTGAAAGGGAATAAATGTTACATCAAAAAATAGCAGACTAATCCTGAAATGTCACACGATGGGTCTTAAGATGACAGGGATGCTTGACCAAATCGAGAGGCAGACTGCTGCTGACCAAGCAATTTCAGCTTGTATAAAAGCAGCAGCCTCAGAATCCTCAGAGAACTGACAGGCATCACACAGGTTAGTGCTTTGTATGTTCACAATAGCTTATTTGATTTGCTTTGAATTTCTAATTGCATGTGTCTTTTTAACTTTTGTCAGCTTAATATGTTGTGAATAATGTGGGTTTTATTATATGGTTAGTTTATGCTTGATGGATAACATTGTTATTAAGATCCATTTGGTTGCATTTGTGAATATTTTTTGAACAAGTGAAATATTGTAGATGAATTAAAAAGGCTTTGAAGACAGTCCTCATAGTTTTTTATGTTAATAGAAAACTGAATTGCATTTAAAGTTTTACACAATGGCAAAAAGTTTGCTAAAAAGGCTAAAAAGTAAGCAGATTATTGATGTTAGTTCATGGTACTAAAAGTCAATTTCAAATAATTTTATCAACTTTTTTTTTAAAGCATCATTTGACATCTACAGATTTAAGCCAATCAGCTGGGATAAACTGAGGTAGGATGTGCATGCTATAAAGCAGTCTGATACATTTTTACCGAAGATACATTTTCAAAGTTTCATTAAAATATATAACAAAAATAGGATCATGGTATTTGAAATGTCTCTTTTTTCAGTATTAACAGAGTGCCAAAATGAGCACGGACGCTGAGATGGAGCAGTATGGCCCTGCGGCCATTTACCTCCGCAAGCCTGAAAGAGAGAGAATTGAGGCTCAGAACACTCCGTTTGATGCCAAAACAGCCTACTTTGTGGTTGATGCTGATGACATGTACGTCAAGTGCAAACTTGTAAAGAAAGAAGGTGGTAAAGCCACTGTTGAGACAACTGGAGGAAAGGTAAGGAAACAAATGCTTTGTTTAAAAGTCTAACATTATACCATCAACTTATAGATTCTGTTTGATATTGAATATGTAATGTGAAACCCACTCTAGTAACACTGAATAATTTCAACACCATTTATGTTTAGTCTGTAACTGTCAAAGAGGACGACATCCATCCCATGAACCCTCCAAAATTTGACAAGATTGAGGACATGGCCATGATGACCCACCTCAATGAGCCTTGTGTGCTGTTTAACCTCAAAGATCGTTTTGCATCATGGATGATCTACGTGAGTTCTTAATGTAACATTTAAATATGAATTGATACATCACCAATAATACATAAACAATATTCAATCATTGTGCTGTCTTCACCTTACTATCAGACGTTCAAGTAGAAATTTTAAAAGTTAAATGTTTTGAGGCATGACAGTTTTAATTTTAATTTCATTTTCCAGACCTACTCTGGCTTGTTCTGTGTGGTCGTGAATCCCTACAAGTGGCTTCCAGTGTATGATGCTCAAGTTGTTGGGGCATACAGAGGCAAGAAGAGGATTGAAGCTCCACCTCACATCTTCTCTGTCTCTGATAATGCCTATCAGTTCATGCTCACTGGTAAGATATGTAATATTAGGATTGGGATTTCAGTGTATTTTGATCCAATTTAGGATTTTATGAAATGAATTGTTTATTTCAGATCGTGAGAACCAGTCAATCCTCATCACGTAAGCAAAAGACAGTTAATTTCTAATAAATATGAAGAAGTACAAAAATAAACCTCAAGATTTTTTCTTACCTCAGTGGAGAATCCGGTGCCGGAAAGACTGTAAACACCAAGAGAGTCATCCAGTACTTTGCAACAATTGCAGTGACTGGGTCAAAGAAGGCTGAGCCTGCAGCTGGAAAGATACAGGTATGCTTGCTTTTACCAAAAAAGTTAAACAGATTGACTACTTCATAAAAAGCTAACAATTGAAAGAAAACCATGAACTGTATCTTTTAGGGTTCACTGGAAGATCAAATCATTGCAGCCAACCCTCTGCTGGAGGCTTATGGTAATGCCAAAACTGTGAGGAATGACAACTCATCTCGTTTTGTAAGTGTTAACACTATATGTAATCACCACTGTAGCAGAACTGCAAATAGTCTTTTATAGTTCTGGTTTGTAATGTCACTTAAAAGAGACAAAAATAAAGACAAGCTGTTTAAGTTGCGTAACAAGATTCCTAATAAAGTGTGAATTTTTTAGGGTAAATTTATCAGAATTCATTTTGGAACCACTGGAAAACTGGCTTCAGCAGATATTGAAACATGTAAGTACAATTTTACTCATTATTATCTACTTGTGAATATGCTGCTAGCTTTATAAAAATAAAAATAACCACAGACACATTTTCAGTTCTTGATAAGTCAAAGACCTATTTTTTTCTACAATAATTTGTTTCTCATAGATCTGCTGGAGAAATCCCGTGTCACCTTCCAGTTGTCTGCTGAGAGGAGCTACCATATCTTCTATCAGCTGATGACAGGCCACAAGCCTGAGCTTCTGGGTATGCGCTAAGACAATGATTTTTATCTGAAAAACAATGTATGATACATCTATCTCTTCTTATATTTGCAGAGGCTCTGCTGATCACCACCAACCCCTATGATTATCCCATGATTAGTCAAGGTGAGGTGACTGTCAAGAGCATCAATGATGTGGAGGAGTTCATTGCAACAGATGTAAGTTAGTATGTTAAATAAAAACTGAACTACTTTTGAATACAAGGAATACAAGGAGGTTTATTGTCGTTATACAGAAGCACAACGAAATGGATTGAAGACATATTTTCTCTCTCACTCTCCCGAGGCAGCCACCTAGGGCGCCAGATGAGAGTATAAGATACACATACATATATGCACGTATAAACTTATATGCAGAAACCAGAAAAGAACACATGAGGGGAGATAGGTAAAAAAAATTCCTCTCACGCAGCACCCACTGGGTGGCGCTGTTTGAGATTGAAAAAAAAGCCTTAGCGGGGGACAATAAACGAGACATGTCGAGAACTTTTGTAGGGATGTAAAGTGCGATCAGTGTGTGTATGCATGCAGAGAAGAGTCAAGGACACCATCTCTGGGCCAAAACCGATTGTTATGTCTGTCCTCAGTCTGTTGGCGTCCAGTGGACAGGGGAAGGGAGGGGCTGTGGTCCTCCGTACACACTGCACCAGGAGACTTTAGTGCATTGGCCTTGAGGCCAGCCGAAACAAAAATAAGAGTAATTAGATCGAAGCCGAAGAATTTCAGCAGCTCCTGTTGTCCATATGGTACACTTTTGTGGAGAATCCCAAACAGCCAAATAAAACCAAATTACATGAAACAGCCAATCAATCACTCCTCCACATAGAACTGAACCTGCAGCTTCTCCAAGATGACACCCATTCTTCCAGTGAGATCCAACACATCAGTCTATCCAGACCCCCGAGCTTTCTAGTCCGAGTGCTGCCAGATAAGGTTGCATACTTTCCTTATTTTCCAAATTTGTCAATACGTCAGGTGGCTGCCAGCTCCAATCAGCAGGTTCCCACGTCAGTAATCCAAATAAATACGTCCTCCACCGACAAAGCGTGGGTCGAGTCCGAGCATGGTGGCTCCCCCTTCTCAAGCCTCAATTGTAGCTGCTTTCGACACCGTCAACCACCTCATTCTCCTCTCGACGCTATCTAAGCTTGGCATCTCGGGGCCGGTCCTCTCGTGGTTCACCTCGTACCTTGCGGAAAGATCTTTCAGAGTCTCGTGGCATGGACAGATGTCCAGTCTGCATGAGCTGGCAACGGGTGTCCCGCAGGGCTCGGTCCTTGGTCCTCTCCTCTTCTCTTTATACACCACCTCATTAGGCGAGATCATTCGCTCCCATGGCTTCTCCTACCATTGCTACGCTGACGACACTCAGCTCCTCCTCTCCTTCCCTCCAGACGATACATCCGTCTCAATGCGGATATCTGCCTGCCTCTCAGATATCTCGGCGTGGATGAGGGATCGCCACCTTCAGCTTAATCTGTCCAAAACTGACCTCATTGTCTGTCCTGCCAGTAACTCCTTACCTCCTCAGATAAGCGTGCAGCTTGACTCCATCACGCTGTTCCCCAAAACCTCCGCCAGAAACCTTGGTGTCATACTGGACAACCAGCTGTCCTTCAAGGAGCAGGTTAACTCCGTAGCTCGCTCATGTCGATTCGCTCTTTACAACATCAGGAAAATCAGAGCCTTCCTGACAGACCACACCACACAGCTTCTGGTCCAGGCCCTGGTCTTGTCCCGCATCGACTACTGCAACTCTTTGCTGGCCGGTCTTCCGGCGTCCTCGGTTAAACCTCTGCAGATGATTCAGAACGCAGCAGCACGTCTGGTCTTCAACCAGCCCAAGAGGGCTCATGTCACTCCGCTGCTCATTTC
>SSNP01000054.1:1013159-1049955 GCA_006937955.1 Pachypanchax playfairii
CGATACCAGATCCATATAAATTTCCAGTTCGTAGCAGCCAGTACAGAAGGCACAGAGACATGCAGACATGAGACAGAAGCAGGAAAGGGGGGGAGGGTTGAAGAAGATAAGGGAGAAGCTGCGAAATGCGACTGTCCTCGACAAGAGCAAGAGCAAATGAACAGCAGAAAATGTAACAATTTTCTGCATTTCCACTGTAGACCGCTATTGATATCTTGGGCTTCACTGCTGATGAGAAAATTAACATCTACAAGCTGACTGGTGCTGTGATGCATCATGGCAACATGAAATTCAAGCAGAAGCAGCGTGAGGAGCAGGCTGAACCTGACGGCACTGAGGGTAATTAAAGAAATTCTAGGTTTTAAAGTTTTCTAATGACTTCTATCAATTTTAAAATAAATAAAATGTGTGTTCACTGTAGGGTACAGATTAGTAGTTTTCACTTTATTGATAGATGTCTTTTTTCCATCAGTGGCTGATAAAATCGCCTACCTTTTGGGCTTGAACTCAGCTGATATGCTGAAAGCTTTGTGCTACCCAAGAGTCAAGGTCGGAAATGAGATGGTCACCAAAGGTCAGACTGTCCCACAGGTAACTACATTTGTTCTTGATGTTAAATTCTTTCCTCCAAATATAAGAAGAAAAATGTTGTGCTTTGTCCACCATCTGAATCTGATGTGACCTAAATCTCTTCTTCTAGGTCAATAATGCTGTCTCAGCTCTGTGCAAGTCTGTCTATGAGAAAATGTTTTTGTGGATGGTCATCCGTATCAATGAGATGTTGGACACAAAACAAGCAAGACAATTCTTCATTGGCGTGTTGGACATTGCTGGCTTTGAGATCTTTGACGTAAGTGGTTAAAACGAACTAAACAAGATTAAAACTTAATAGTATTTTGTCATGACATTAAATAACTTTGTGTAATTACAGTTCAACAGCTTGGAGCAGCTCTGCATCAACTTCACCAATGAGAAACTGCAACAGTTCTTCAACCACCACATGTTTGTCCTGGAGCAAGAGGAGTACAAGAAGGAGGGTATTGAATGGGAGTTCATTGACTTCGGTATGGACTTGGCTGCCTGCATTGAGCTTATTGAGAAGGTAAAACAAATTTCAGACAGAAGTAAAATCTTTTTTCCTAACAAATTCCTGAATAGTGCTTGCATTCATTTGGGTATGTTTTCCTAGCCAATGGGCATCTTCTCCATCCTTGAAGAGGAATGCATGTTCCCCAAAGCCTCTGATACAACTTTCAAGAACAAACTGAATGATCAGCATCTTGGCAAGAGCAAGGCATATGAGAAGCCAAAACCTGGAAAGGGCAAGGCTGAGGCTCACTTCTCCCTCGTACACTATGCTGGTACAGTGGACTACAACATCACTGGCTGGCTGGACAAGAACAAGGACCCACTGAATGATTCAGTTGTTCAGCTCTACCAGAAGTCTGCAAACAAATTGTTGTGTCTTCTGTATGTAACCCATGCTGGTGCTGAGGGTAAGAAGTAGGAGTGGGTGGACTGATCAGATGTCCCAAAGTTGGGTGTATAGAGCCTGCCTATGTCCCTTTAGTTGGTAAAAACACTGTATGATTAGACATGGAGCTATACAGTGAAAAGCAGTATACATTTTTAAATGAAGCATGACATTTGATTAAGTGTTTGGTATGATATGATTATGTTTCCAGTATAATAAGAAACCAACTAACATTTGCTTCTTGCAGCAAGAAAGCTAAACACTTGTCTTGTCATTTAATGACATTGTCCAAAATTCTTGTTTCCTTTAAAGCTGAGGCTGGTGGTGGAAAGAAGGGTGGCAAGAAGAAGGGTGGTTCTTTCCAGACTGTGTCTGCTCTGTTCAGGGTATGTAAAATTTCATAGCATTTCAAAAAAACCACAGAAATCTAATTGTGAATTATACTAATTTTATTTTATGATGTTGATCCACAGGAGAACTTGGGCAAACTGATGACCAACTTGAGGAGCACTCACCCTCACTTTGTGCGTTGCCTGATTCCCAATGAAACTAAGACTCCAGGTGATATGCTCATAATCCTAATTTCTAAACTAAAAGATACATGGAGACATAGACCATATGTAATTTGAAAAATTCCACTAACACCCAGGTATTTTGGAGAACCACTTGGTCATCCACCAGCTGAGGTGTAATGGTGTGCTGGAGGGCATCAGAATCTGCAGGAAAGGCTTCCCCAGCAGAATCCTCTATGGTGACTTCAAGCAGAGGTTTAAACCGTTTCATTACTAACATGTAAAAATGGTTTCATTTGTCAATCTGAGAAAGAAATAAAACTTTATTGTTGTTCATATTAGATACAAAGTATTGAATGCCAGTGTCATCCCTGAGGGACAGTTCATTGACAACAAGAAAGCTTCAGAGAAGCTGTTGGGCTCCATTGATGTGGACCACACTCAGTACAAGTTTGGACACACTAAGGTTTGTTTCTATAGAATATTATGAAAAACTCATAGCAAATATATACCCTGTGATTTAGTTGTAGACTGACAAGCAACTCTTTCATTTTGTCAACAAAGGTGTTCTTCAAAGCTGGTCTGCTGGGTACACTTGAGGAGATGAGAGATGAGAAACTGGCTTTGCTGGTGACCATGACTCAGGCTCTTTGCAGAGGATATGTCATGAGGAAGGAGTTTGTCAAGATGATGGAGAGGAGGTGGGAGGGTTTTCTGTTTGACAAAAATCCTGAATTCCACAATATGACAATGCAATAAATGTGACAAGTTTATTTACTTTTTGTTTTTCAGAGAGTCTATCTACTCAATCCAGTACAACATCCGTTCATTCATGAATGTGAAGAACTGGCCATGGTTGAAGCTTTACTTCAAGATCAAACCTCTTCTGAAGAGTGCTGAGACTGAAAAGGAGCTGTCGCAGATGAAGGAGAACTATGACAAGATGCAGTCAGACCTGGCTACTGCTCTGGCCAAGAAGAAGGAGCTGGAAGAGAAAATGGTTTCACTGCTCCAGGAGAAGAATGACTTGCAGCTCCAAGTGGCATCTGTAAGTACGCAGAAACCTATAGTGCTTCTTCAGTAATAAAATGTTTTGTTTCCATTTCATGTGCAAAGTTGATATAAAATGTTCTAAAAAAATCAGTCGACAATTTATGCAAATTGAACAGCAATATCATCAAGTAAAACTGACAACAATAACAATAATCATATTTTTTCTTTTCAACACAAATCATAGGAAGTTGAGAATCTCTCAGATGCTGAGGAAAGGTGTGAAGGGCTCATCAAGAGCAAGATCCAGCTTGAGGCTAAACTCAAAGAGACGTCTGAGAGACTGGAGGATGAAGAGGAAATCAATGCTGAACTGACTGCCAAGAAGAGGAAGCTGGAGGATGAATGTTCTGAGTTGAAGAAGGACATTGATGACTTGGAGCTCACCTTGGCCAAAGTGGAGAAGGAGAAACATGCTACTGAAAACAAGGTTCAGATCAGTTACACACTTACACCATTATCTGAATACAACATGTCAATTTATGTGAATGTGAAGGTTTTTTAAATGTGTATTTCATTCAACATTTAGGTGAAAAACCTGACAGAAGAAATGGCTACTCAAGATGAGTCCATTGCCAAGTTGACCAAAGAGAAGAAAGCCCTCCAAGAGGCTCATCAGCAAACACTGGATGATCTCCAGGCTGAGGAGGACAAAGTCAACACACTGACCAAGGCCAAGACAAAGCTGGAACAGCAAGTGGACGATGTAAGAAAGATGTTCTTTGGAATCAAAAGTTTAGTTTTTTATAAATATCATAATATATTATTGATATGGGTTACTAAATGAGAATGTCTGACAGCTTGAAGGTTCACTGGAGCAAGAGAAGAAACTCCGTATGGACCTTGAGAGGGCCAAGAGGAAGCTTGAGGGAGATCTGAAACTGGCTCAGGAATCCATAATGGATCTGGAGAATGATAAGCAGCAATCTGATGAGAAAATCAAGAAGTAAATTAACAAGCTGACCTTTTTTTCTTGCACATTAGCAGTTAATGTGGTTTCAGATTAAAAAAACCCAACAATTTTTGTTGAAATTCAGGAAGGACTTTGAAATCAGCCAACTTCTCAGCAAGATTGAGGATGAACAGTCCCTTGGTGCTCAGCTTCAGAAGAAGATTAAGGAACTCCAGGTCAGAATGAAAAATCTTTTATCATTTGTAATAAGTTTTGATGGGAGGTATTTACATACTTAAAACTACTTTCATACTGTATATTCATGCATAGGCCCGCATTGAGGAGCTGGAAGAGGAGATTGAGGCTGAGAGGTCTGCCCGTGCTAAAGTAGAGAAGCAGAGAGCTGACCTCTCCAGGGAGCTTGAGGAAATCAGTGAGAGGCTCGAGGAAGCTGGTGGAGCAACAGCTGCTCAGATTGAGATGAACAAGAAGCGTGAGGCTGAGTTCCAGAAGCTGCGTCGTGATCTTGAAGAGTCCACCTTGCAGCATGAAGCTACTGCAGCAGCTCTCCGCAAGAAACAGGCCGACAGTGTTGCAGAGCTGGGAGAGCAGATTGACAACCTGCAACGCGTCAAACAGAAGCTGGAGAAGGAGAAAAGCGAGTACAAGATGGAGATTGATGACCTCTCAAGCAACATGGAAGCTGTTGCCAAATCCAAGGTGACAGACCAGTGTCCTTACCCTCATGATCAGAAACAAGTATTGTAAATCATAAAATGCCAAAAAAAAACTCTACATCAATGCTTTGTGGCTGCAGGGCAACTTGGAGAAACTGTGCAGAACTCTTGAGGACCAACTGAGTGAAATCAAAGCCAAAAATGATGAGAACGTTCGCCAGCTGAATGACATTAATGCACAGAAGGCAAGGTTCCAGACAGAGAATGGTAATTGATCCAACATTTAAAAAATCTGATATTAAAATTTGAAAGCTCCAGAAGTAACATATGTGGGATGTTCACAGGTGAACTGGGTCGCCAACTTGAGGAGAAAGAAGCTCTTGTTTCTCAGCTGACAAGAGGCAAACAGGCCTTCACTCAGCAGATTGAGGAGCTCAAGAGACACGTGGAAGAGGAAGTCAAGGTATCAATGTTTCCTACTTATTTTATTAAATCAAATATTTGGTCTTCTTGATACTGACTTTGTTTTACAGGCCAAGAACGCCCTGGCCCATGCTGTTCAGTCTGCCCGCCATGACTGTGATCTGCTCAGAGAGCAGTATGAGGAGGAGCAGGAGGCCAAGGCTGAGCTGCAGAGATCTATGTCTAAGGCCAACAGTGAGGTGGCTCAGTGGAGAAGCAAATACGAGACTGATGCCATCCAGCGCACTGAGGAACTGGAGGAGGCCAAGTATGTCACTACAATCATCATCGTCATTATAAAGAGATTTCATTATACTTGTTTTCTTTTAACCAATTCAAACAACTCTTCACCAAAGGAAAAAGCTTGCCCAGCGCCTTCAGGAGGCTGAGGAATCCATTGAGGCTGTGAACTCCAAGTGTGCCTCTTTGGAGAAGACCAAGCAGAGGCTGCAGGGTGAGGTGGAGGACCTCATGATTGATGTGGAGAGAGCTAATGCTCTGGCTGCCAACCTTGACAAGAAGCAGAGGAACTTTGACAAGGTACAAAAAGATCACAGGCAGTGCCAGATTTACATAAATAAAATCTAAAATATGTATTAACTTTTATATTTGTAGGTGCTGTCAGAATGGAAGCAGAAGTATGAGGAGAGCCAGGCTGAGCTTGAAGGAGCCCAAAAGGAGGCTCGTTCTCTGAGCACTGAGCTGTTCAAGATGAAGAACTCCTATGAGGAGGCCCTGGATCAGCTGGAGACCATGAAGAGAGAGAACAAGAACCTGCAGCGTATGTTTATCATCAAATACAGAATGTAACAGCAAACACATATTTGGAAAAACTAAAAAACTTCATGTTGGATCCCTCAAAGTTAATATTCATGTTTTTAAAGGTTCTTCTTTAATTTTACATACATAAAATCACCTCATGTCTGAACACCTGTTAACCATTTTTTTTGTTTACCTTATAGAGGAGATCTCAGATCTGACTGAACAAATTGGTGAGACTGGAAAGACCATTCATGAGCTTGAGAAAGCCAAGAAGACCGTGGAGACCGAGAAAGTAGAAATTCAGTCAGCCCTGGAGGAAGCTGAGGTAAAGTCTTGATTACAGTTTCCTGAACCATTTACAAGACAGAATATGTCAGTATATTCACACAGAATTTATAATTTGCTTTATTTTAGCAAAATATACACAATGAGAAATGCAACTAAATTTTATGTTTAAAATATTAAGGGCACTTTGGAGCATGAGGAGGCCAAAATTCTCCGCATCCAGCTTGAGCTCAACCAGGTCAAAGGTGAGGTTGACAGGAAGCTGGCTGAGAAGGATGAGGAAATGGAGCAGATCAAGAGAAACAGCCAGAGGGTGATCGACTCCATGCAGAGCAGTCTTGATGCTGAGGTCAGGAGCAGGAATGATGCCCTGAGAGTCAAGAAGAAGATGGAGGGGGACCTGAATGAGATGGAGGTTCAGCTGAGCCATGCCAACAGGCAGGCTGCTGAGGCCCAGAAACAACTGAGGAATGTCCAGGGACAACTCAAGGTGAGACTGGTATTGGTGCCAAATTTCAACAGAACATGTTCACTAGAAACAAATATCTGACTGACTCTTTTCTATTCTGTTAGGATGCTCAACTGCACCTTGATGATGCTCTCAGAGGACTGGATGACATGAAGGAGCAGGTTGCCATGGTGGAGCGCAGGAATGGTCTGATGATGGCTGAGATTGAGGAGCTGAGAGCTGCTCTGGAGCAGACTGAGAGAGCACGTAAAGTGGCTGAGCAGGAACTGGTTGATGCCAGTGAGCGTGTTGGACTGCTTCACTCTCAGGTTGGATTTTACTCATTTATAGAAACTTAATAATACCAACAACATAACAGACATCCTCCTAAAATGTCTTGTTTTGTCATTTTTCAGAACACTAGCCTTCTGAACACCAAGAAGAAGCTGGAGGCTGATCTTGTGCAGGTTCAAGGCGAGGTGGATGATGCTGTTCAGGAAGCAAGAAACGCTGAGGAGAAGGCCAAGAAGGCCATCACTGATGTGAGCCTCTTTTCTACCTAGTTTGCTGGTTCCCCAAACACCTGTATAACTTTGCCAAGACTTTCAAAATTGGAATTTGAAATTGTCTATTATCACAGGCTGCCATGATGGCTGAGGAGCTGAAGAAGGAACAGGACACCAGCGCTCACCTGGAGAGGATGAAGAAGAACCTGGAGATCACAGTTAAGGACCTGCAGCACCGTCTGGATGAGGCCGAGAATCTCGCCATGAAGGGTGGCAAGAAGCAGCTCCAGAAACTGGAACAGAGGGTATGAACAGTATGAGTTGTGAGGGCTTGTACAATGTGATGGTGATAAAATGCAATTTGTTAAGTTTCATAATTTTCCTCTTTAAACAGGTTCGTGAACTGGAGGCTGAAGTTGAGTCGGAACAGAAACGTGGAGCTGATGCTGTTAAAGGAGTTCGTAAATATGAGAGGAGAGTGAAGGAGCTGACATACCAGGTAATTTCTATGATGAAAAAAGATGGCAATTCTTTTTTTATTTTTTGTCAGAATTGCTCATAAAACACTTTACATGTTTAGACTGAGGAGGACAAGAAGAATCTGGTCAGACTTCAGGACCTGGTGGACAAGCTGCAGCTCAAAGTCAAAGCTTACAAGAGACAGGCTGAGGAAGCTGTAAGTTAAATTGTTTAGTAATGTTTTGGGATAGTAACACAATTCTTTAATAACTTTACAACATATTTCAATCCAAAAACTCCACAGGAGGAGCAGGCCAACACCCACATGTCCAGGCTCAGAAAGGTCCAGCATGAGATGGAGGAAGCTCAGGAGCGTGCTGACATCGCTGAGTCCCAGGTCAACAAGCTCAGAGCCAAGAGCCGTGAGGCTGGAAAGGTGACATTGTTATTTTTTGATTACATTACAATTCAGTTCAAATTCCTCATTTTGAACTTTTATATTTTCTAATTTATTTCCTTCCTCTTCTTTTTCAGTCGGACTCTGCAGAGTAACATTCATCATTAAGTCAAGTCCTTCAAATAAGTTCATAAAATATGAAACGATTATTTGGGGATTTGTTTTTCACAATAAAGATTAAAACTGTAATGACTTTCTTGAATCCTGCCATCTTCTCTCTAAAGTTCAGCTCATTTCTAACTCTCAGTCAAATAATTAGATCTGTTGCACAGTGCTGGTAATCATATGTTATTAAAAAGTTTTTTCTCAATCAATATTAATCTCTAGGCAATGCCCTTCAACGGTTTGAAGATTCTTTAATTCATGTATTGCAATTAAATGCATTACAGGGGATTTTGAATAGTATGTATTCGAAATGAAGAGTGGAAAAAACAAAACAGAAGACTAATAGAGTTTTTCTCTCTCCAGTGAATATCCAAGGCGAATCAAATTCTGCTTAGTACACACTAATGGCTCAGTCCTTCCCTGCATCCAAGAAATGTTCTATTTGAGATGTCTCACAAGCAACAAACACTCTGTTGCCAAGTCATTCAAGACTATGACTCTTGGAAAAAAATCTAAAGCTTGGCTTGGAATCTTGGAACAGAATAAAGTCTCCATGCATGCTTTCAATGACCTTTCATCTTCTCGCCTTGGTGGGCTTTTATAAAGGAGGCTACTTGAATTTCACACCGCTTTTGTATCCCCTAAAGGGAGTGAATGGTTGACAGAAAAACATGTCCATGTAACACAAGTAGCAAAGGAAATCAACACCATAAATTAACGTTTATTTTAAAAAACTCAAATGAAGGAAAAAGATGCACGGTTTCTAGGACAAACAATAATCACCTGCGACAATCATTCTGATGACATGAAGATACATTTTGAAAAAACATAAATTGAGGCAGCGTGGTGGTATGGTGTTAAGCTCAGGTTTTCATCTTGGCCATGGCCTTTCTATCTGAAGTTTGGGTGTTCTCACAGTCTAAAACAGGCCCGTTAGGTTAATTGGAAATTCTAACTTATCCGTGGGAGCAGAACAGCATATGGTTGCATGGTTGTTGGTCTTGGGTGACTCCGTGCAGCAAACTTGTCCTACAACTTTAAACAGGATTAAAATAGATAAAGAAAAATTTTAATGTAGAAACAGCGTGCTCACTTTCCACCATGCTATACAAGCAAAATCTTTGTGTACATGTCATTATCTTACACTCTTTGTTTTCAAATCAGCAAAGCATCCAATGAAATGCTAAGCCTAACCCTAAAAAATCCCTCTGGACTCATAATTTAGTACCAGTGTTTAAAGGGTGTTCCATAATTGTTACTCCGATTTTAGTTCCTATAAGAATAAGGAAATGCAATCACACAGAAACACACACCAAATGGTTCAGTTTATAATATATATATATAGAAACTGAAAGACCTGAATGTGATTTATATCATTTGCAAAGATCCTGTTGCAAGATGTGAATATTACTGATTGTGACTTGAGTTTCAATCTGCTTGGAGAATTGCTCCCGAGAGCCAACTTTTAAATGGTCATTAAAATCACTACCAATTTATTTTAGATTGGATGAGTTTTTTTGAATAATTATTTCAACATATTACATTTATACTAATTCACTTATTAGTTTGTGTTGCTCAGAAGTTTTATATTCTACTTAATGACTCAGTACTAGATGGAATCATTTAATCATGCTTCTTTAGCTGGTGCCAGACATGATCAAATGTAGCAGTTGGATAAAGTTCATTTTGACTAGGGTGGAATTTATTTTGGGCCAGATCTGAGGCCAAATGCCAACTGTTTTCATCTCCATGTAAGGAGATAAATAATGAGGACTGAACATTTATGGCTAATACCTCCTATTTAATTTTATTGCAGAAATTTGAGATGTGCTGCCCTCTTGTAACTGGAGACTACAAACATTTAGGGACAATTCCAAGCTGACGCTCCATACAGACATCTGAAATAGTGCATAAAACCATCAATGTTAGGTCATATCTATTAATAAAGAGATTAAATTACAATTGAATATATTAAATAGTAAGCAAATCCAAACTGCAGACACAGTTGAGATTTATTTTCTTTAGGAAACATTTGCAAACAATGCAAAAATGCAAACAATTTTTTAGTTTAAACAGGAATGGTAACTGTTATTAAAAAAGCATATTTAACTTACTTCATTAAAATTTGTTCTTGCTAACCTATTTTACACTCAGTTTTAATCTATCCTCTGCCTTTGTATTGGACATAAATAATTGTATTCAATGAGCACATGTTGAAAAAGCTCCAGTATTAATTACATTTATGGGAGAGGTTTATGTCAAGTCATAGCTCTCAAATGGGAGAGAGCTCTGCAACTAAATACCAATGGGACTCAGACATCTTTCTAAAATCCCTTCCTAATGCTCCCCCTAACTATTAAAGCATACTTTTAATGTTCAGTGTATACCTTGGCTTCTTGTGTTCATTAAATATATATATAAAAACACTTGTGGTATTGCATGTGGAGGCAGTAGTGGACCAGAATTTGCTATGGTAAAATATCTCAAGCACTGAAATATAAGAAACTCCCTCTTTTTTCTAAGTAGTTCTATAACTCAGCTATAATAAATATTTTAAGTTTTAGATTTACTTAAACATTTATTAAATACCTGTGGGAGCACATTTTAGTGATGGTTTACCTTCCTCTGTTTTTCCTGGAATTTTAACAATAATTTAACTATAATTTTTCAAATAATTTTAATCAAATACAATTTTTTCTGAGATAACATACAGTACTCATTTTACAACTGCTGTTGCAAAGAATAAGCATCATTTCCATAACCACCTCCACCACAAAATAAGCAACAGGTTGATTAGAGATCATGGCCAAATTGGGTGAGTGGGTGCTGCTGACCAGGCACTCCCACCCACTATAAATGAGGCAGTGCAGACTTGTGCTTGAACTGATAGGCTCTTGTCACAGGTGAGTGCATTTACTATGACCTTATTTTATATTTCTAGGTATTTACTGGATTTATGTGTTGCTTTTTAGTATTTTATATCTTCATTTTTAGGGTAGAGTTACTCTAATGCAGGTATTTGATTACATGATATGTCATCAGAGTTTTGTTGATAAGTAGCTGTATCTAAGAACATCCATAAAATGGATTGTTTTATATTGGGTTCCTTTATGTCTTCTGTTTTCACATAAGTGAACAGAATAAGACTAACGTTATGACTGGTAATAGGGAAAATAAAAGAGATAAGAGGACACAAATAACTTAATGATTCAACTGAAAACAGTCCACATTATTAAGTTTTCATCATATTCTGAAAATGTAATAGGTTCACTTACGTCTTTCTCCCTTTTTTAAAGCATCCCTAGGTTCCAACAGAGACATCTCATTCATTTTTCTGGAACGAGCTGAGGTAAAGATTCATAAAAACTGACCAGTGTGCATATTATCATTGAAAAATAAATATGTAATCCATTTGTACTAAGTTTTCTTTCACATTTACATGTCATTATTTTTTATCAATATTATTGTAAAATAAAGAATTTACAGTATTAAGAATTGAACGTTAACAGATATTTTGGGATTTCATTTTTTAGTCTCGACTAAAGTGCCACCATGAGCACAGACGCTGAGATGGAGCAGTATGGCCCGGCGGCCATTTACCTCCGGAAGCCAGAAAAGGAGAGGATTGAGGCTCAGACCACTCCATTTGATGCCAAATCAGCCTTCTTTGTGGTTGATGCTGATGAGATGTACATCAAATGTAAACTGGTGAAGAAAGAGGGTGGTAAAGCCACTGTTGAGGCAGATGGAGGGAAGGTAAATGTAATTTCCTAAAGACTGTTACAAAAATGTATTTTGGTATTATGTGTTATTTGTGTGAGTAAATGTGTTTATTATCGTACCTGTACCCCTCATACAAAAGCAACAGTTTTGATGAAGATTTTATATTTTGAGATGTCTAAAACACTTTTATCAATGTTTTTCTTTTAGTCAATCACTGTCAAAGAGGATGACATCCACCCCAGGAACCCTCCAAAGTTTGACAAAATTGAGGACATGGCCATGATGACCCACCTCAACGAGCCTTGTGTGTTGTATAACCTCAAAGAGCGTTATGCATCATGGATGATCTACGTGAGTTTTTAATTTACTAAGATGTGTGATAATACAAAACCATGATTGCTCTCTCTATATATGAAAATGGTTAAACACTGTCTGTGTTTCCTGCTGTAACAGACCTACTCAGGGTTGTTCTGTGTGGTCGTGAATCCCTACAAGTGGCTTCCTGTGTATGATGCTGTTGTTGTAGGAGCATACAGAGGCAAGAAGAGAATTGAGGCTCCACCCCACATTTTCTCCATCTCTGACAATGCCTATCAGTTCATGCTCACTGGTAAGATGGAAATTACAAAAGTTGTAAAAAGTCACAGGAAACTGAATTGCAACAAGTATGTTATAAAAAATTGGAACTTGTTAAGCGTGTGGTTGTTTGCATTTCAGATCGTGAGAATCAGTCTGTCCTGATTACGTGAGTAAAACACAATCTGAAATGTGATGTATTTTTAATATTTCTGATAAAGAAACCACATTTGTTTAATCTGTCTTGTGTAACTCAGCGGAGAATCCGGTGCTGGAAAGACTGTCAACACTAAGCGTGTCATCCAGTACTTTGCAACAATTGCAGCTCTTGGTGGCAAAAAGGAGCAAACTCCAGGCAAAATGCAGGTAAATTTGGTTGTTTAAGAAGAAGGAGTTTGCTGGAAGAATATTGCAGAGAAAATTATACTATTAAAAAACGTCTTTTTGCAGGGCTCTCTTGAAGACCAGATTGTTGCTGCCAACCCACTGCTGGAGGCTTATGGAAATGCCAAGACTGTGAGGAATGACAACTCCTCCCGTTTTGTAAGTGTAAACATCTAAAAATGAGCAGCGAGAACATTAGCTTTCCTATACAATGTAGTATCTGAAACAATTGTGCTGTTCAGGGTAAGTTCATCAGGATCCACTTTGGAACCTCTGGAAAACTGGCTTCAGCTGATATTGAAACATGTAAGTTATAGTTGGTTTCTGTCTTGAAATGTGGTCTTCATTAGCTAATTTATAAGATAATAAATGTATTCTAAATTTTTGTACCTAAAAATATAATTCATAGATCTGCTGGAGAAATCCCGTGTAACCTTCCAGTTGTCTGCTGAGAGGAGCTACCATATCTTCTATCAGCTGATGACAGGCCACAAGCCTGAGCTTCTGGGTATGTTATAATAATTATTTTATTAAAAATGATTTTTAAATTATCAAAGGAAAATCTAATATATCTTGTTGCTGTTATTTCAGAGGCTCTGCTGATCACCACCAACCCCTATGATTACCCAATGATCAGCATGGGTGAAATCACTGTCAAGAGCATCAATGATGTGGAGGAGTTCATCGCAACTGATGTATAAACACATTTAACTATTGATTTAGATTTTTATAATTCATAAATCTAATTTTTAACCAATATGACATAATATTTTGCAGACTGCTATTGATATCTTGGGCTTCAATGCTGATGAGAAAGTTAGCATCTACAAGCTGACTGGTGCTGTGATGCATCATGGCAACATGAAATTCAAGCAGAAGCAGCGTGAGGAGCAGGCTGAACCTGACGGCACTGAGGGTAATTAAAGAAATTCTAGGTTTTAAAGTTTTCTATTGACTTCTATCAATTTTAAAATAGATAAAATGTGTGTTCGCTGTAGGGTACAGATTAGTAGTTTTCAGTTTATTGATAGATGTCTTTTTTCCATCAGTGGCCGATAAAATCGCCTACCTTTTGGGCTTGAACTCAGCTGATATGCTGAAAGCTTTGTGCTACCCAAGAGTCAAGGTCGGAAATGAGATGGTCACCAAAGGTCAGACTGTCCCACAGGTAACTACATTTGTTATTGATGTTAAATTCGTTCCTCCAAATATAAGAAGAAAAATGTTGTGCTTTGTCCACCATCTGAATCTGATGTGACCTAAATCTTTTCTTCTAGGTCAACAATTCTGTCTCAGCTCTGTGCAAGTCTGTCTATGAGAAAATGTTCTTGTGGATGGTCGTCCGTATCAATGAGATGTTGGACACAAAGCAGCCAAGACAATTCTTCATTGGAGTGTTGGACATTGCTGGCTTTGAGATCTTTGACGTAAGTGGTTAAAATGACCTAAAAAAAGATAAAAACTTAACAGTATTTTGTCATGACCTTAAAAAAACTTTGTGTCATTACAGTTCAACAGCTTGGAGCAGCTCTGCATCAACTTCACCAATGAGAAACTGCAACAGTTCTTCAACCACACCATGTTTGTCCTGGAGCAAGAGGAGTACAAGAAGGAGGGTATTGACTGGGAGTTCATTGACTTCGGTATGGACTTGGCTGCCTGCATTGAGCTTATTGAGAAGGTTGGTAGCTGCAATGCCAGTACATTATGTGTTCATCTACAAACATTTGTAAAATTGTTGAACATACTTTTGATGTTGTACATTTAATTTAAAATGTCAACTGTTCCTAGCCAATGGGCATCTTCTCCATCCTTGAAGAGGAGTGCATGTTCCCCAAGGCCTCTGATACAACTTTCAAGAACAAACTGTATGATCAACATCTTGGCAAGAACAAGGCCTTTGAGAAGCCAAAGCCTGGAAAGGGCAAGGCTGAGGCTCACTTTTCCCTCGTTCACTATGCTGGTACAGTGGACTACAACATCACCGGCTGGCTGGACAAGAACAAGGACCCACTGAATGATTCAGTTGTTCAGCTCTACCAGAAGTCTGCAAACAAATTGTTGTGTCTTCTGTATGCAGCTCATGCCTCAGCTGAGGGTAAGAAATATTGAATATTGAATTGAATGATTAGACTGTAAAAATGAAGGAGACACACTGTGTTTATATACACTACTGTAAATATAGAAAAAGAATTGACGCAATTAATTCAAGAGCGCTTATATTGAAATGCTTTGTGTAAGTTTTCTATTCACAAGTCAAGTATTATCTGTCCCAGTGTCTGAGGCACTGTGAGAAGATGCTTAAATTGATAGATTTATTTGTTAACAAAAGCTGTACAGACTTCTTCATTTAATCACACTGCCCAATATTCTTGTTTCCTTAAAAGGTGAGGGTGGTGGAAAGAAGGCTGGCAAGAAGAAGGGTGGTTCCTTCCAGACTGTGTCTGCTCTGTTCAGGGTGGGTCAAATTTCATAGTATTTGAAAACCCTTGAAATCTTATTGTTAATTATACTCATTTTATATTATGACATTGATCCACAGGAGAACTTGGGCAAACTGATGACCAATTTGAGGAGCACTCACCCTCACTTTGTGCGTTGCCTGATTCCCAATGAAACCAAGACCCCAGGTAAGAAGCAGACTGTCCTAAAGACACAAGGTTACATGCATAAATGATTCTAACATATTTCAAACACACAGGTCTTATGGAGAACTTCTTGGTCATCCACCAGCTGAGGTGTAATGGTGTGCTGGAGGGCATCAGAATCTGCAGGAAAGGCTTCCCCAGCAGAATCCTCTATGGTGACTTCAAGCAGAGGTTTAAACCATTTCATTACTAACATGTAAAAATGGTTTCATTTGTCAATCTGAGAAAGAAATAAAACTTTATCGTTGTTCATATTAGATACAAAGTATTGAATGCCAGTGTCATCCCTGAGGGACAGTTCATTGACAACAAGAAAGCTTCAGAGAAGCTGTTGGGCTCCATTGATGTGGACCACACTCAGTACAAGTTTGGACACACAAAGGTTTGTTTCTATAGAATATTATGAAAAACTCATAGCAAATATATACCCTGTGATTTAGTTGTAGACTGACAAGCAACTCTTTCATTTTGTCAACAAAGGTGTTCTTCAAAGCTGGTCTGCTGGGTCAGCTTGAGGAGATGAGAGATGAGAAACTGGCTGAGCTGGTGACCATGACTCAGGCTCTTTGCAGAGGATATGTCATGAGGAAGGAGTTTGTCAAGATGATGGAGAGGAGGTGGGAGGGTTTTCAGTCATAAAAAAAATCCTGAATTCCACAATATGACAATGCAATAAATGTGACAGTTTATTTACTTTTTGTTTTTCAGAGAGTCTATCTACTCAATCCAGTACAACATCCGTTCATTCATGAATGTGAAGAACTGGCCATGGATGAACCTGTACTTCAAGATCAAACCTCTTCTGAAGAGTGCTGAGACTGAAAAGGAGCTGTCGCAGATGAAGGAGAACTATGACAAGATGCAGTCAGACCTGGCTACTGCTCTGGCCAAGAAGAAGGAGCTGGAAGAGAAAATGGTTTCACTGCTCCAGGAGAAGAATGACTTGCAGCTCCAAGTGGCATCTGTAAGTACGCAGAAACCTATAGTGCTTCTTCAGTAATAAAATGTTTTGTTTCCATTTCACATGCAAAGTTAATATGCAATGTTCTCACATAAATCATTTGAAAATTTATACAAATTGAACCGCAATATCATCAAGTAAAACCGACAGATTTTGGAGAACAATAATCATATTTTTTCTTTTCAACACAAATCATAGGAAGTTGAGAATCTCTCAGATGCTGAGGAAAGGTGTGAAGGGCTCATCAAGAGCAAGATCCAGCTTGAGGCTAAACTCAAAGAGACGTCTGAGAGACTGGAGGATGAAGAGGAAATCAATGCTGAACTGACTGCTAAGAAGAGGAAGCTGGAGGATGAATGTTCCGAGCTGAAGAAGGACATTGATGACTTGGAGCTCACCTTGGCCAAAGTGGAGAAGGAGAAACATGCTACTGAAAACAAGGTTCAGATCAGTTACACACACACACCATTATCTGAATACAACATGTCAATTTACAGGATAATGTGAAGGTCTTTTTAAATGTGTATTTCATTCAACATTTAGGTGAAAAACCTGACAGAAGAAATGGCTACTCAAGATGAGTCCATTGCCAAGTTGACCAAAGAGAAGAAAGCCCTCCAAGAGGCTCATCAGCAAACACTGGATGATCTCCAGGCTGAGGAGGACAAAGTCAACACACTGACCAAGGCCAAGACAAAGCTGGAACAGCAAGTGGACGATGTAAGAAAGATGTTCTTTTGAATTAAAAGTTTAGTTTTCTTTAAATATCATAATATATTATTGATATGGGTTACTAAATGAGTATACCTGTCATCTGACAGCTTGAAGGCTCACTGGAGCAAGAGAAGAAACTCCGTATGGACCTTGAGAGGGCCAAGAGGAAGCTTGAGGGAGATCTGAAACTGGCTCAGGAATCCATAATGGATCTGGAGAATGATAAGCAGCAATCTGATGAGAAAATCAAGAAGTAAATTAACAAGCTGACCTTTTTTTCTTGCACATTAGCAGTTAATGTGGTTTCAGATTTCAAAAAAACAACAATTTTTGTTGAAATTCAGGAAGGACTTTGAAATCAGCCAACTTCTCAGCAAGATTGAGGATGAACAGTCCCTTGGTGCTCAGCTTCAGAAGAAGATTAAGGAACTCCAGGTAAAATGATTTAAATAAATTTCTAGGTAACAGTTTAAATTAGTTATATTTAATAAAAAAGTCTAGGTTCATCTTGAAGTATTTAAAACTACTTTCATGTGCTCATACCTAGGCCCGCATTGAGGAGCTGGAAGAGGAGATTGAGGCAGAGAGAGCTGCTCGTGCTAAAGTAGAGAAGCAGAGAGCTGACCTCTCCAGGGAGCTTGAGGAAATCAGTGAGAGGCTCGAGGAAGCTGGTGGAGCAACAGCTGCTCAGATTGAGATGAACAAGAAGCGTGAGGCTGAGTTCCAGAAGCTGCGTCGTGATCTTGAAGAGTCCACCTTGCAGCATGAAGCTACTGCAGCAGCTCTCCGCAAGAAACAGGCCGACAGTGTTGCAGAGCTGGGAGAGCAGATTGACAACCTGCAACGCGTCAAACAGAAGCTGGAGAAGGAGAAGAGCGAGTACAAGATGGAGATTGATGACCTCTCAAGCAACATGGAAGCTGTTGCCAAAGCCAAGGTGACAGACCAGTGTCCTTACCCTCATGATCAGAAACAAGTATTGTAAATCATAAAATGCCAAAAAAACCTCTACATCAATGCTTTGTGGCTGCAGGGCAACTTGGAGAAAATGTGCAGAACTCTTGAGGACCAACTGAGTGAAATCAAAGCCAAAAATGATGAGAACGTTCGCCAGCTGAATGACATTAATGCACAGAAGGCAAGGTTCCAGACAGAGAATGGTAAGGGATAAAACATTTTAGAAATCTTATATTAAAATTTTAAAGCTCCAGAAGTAAAATATGTGGGATGTTCACAGGTGAACTGGGTCGCCAACTTGAGGAGAAAGAAGCTCTTGTTTCTCAGCTGACAAGAGGCAAACAGGCCTTCACTCAGCAGATTGAGGAGCTCAAGAGACACGTGGAAGAGGAAGTCAAGGTATCAATGTTTCCTACTTATTTTATTAAATCAAATATTTGGTCTTCTTGATACTGACTTTGTTTTACAGGCCAAGAACGCCCTGGCCCATGCTGTTCAGTCTGCCCGCCATGACTGTGATCTGCTCAGAGAGCAGTATGAGGAGGAGCAGGAGGCCAAGGCTGAGCTGCAGAGATCTATGTCTAAGGCCAACAGTGAGGTGGCTCAGTGGAGAAGCAAATACGAGACTGATGCCATCCAGCGCACTGAGGAACTGGAGGAGGCCAAGTATGTCACTACAATCATCATCGTCATTATAAAGAGATTTCATTATACTTGTTTTCTTTTAACCAATTCAAACAACTCTTCACCAAAGGAAAAAGCTTGCCCAGCGCCTTCAGGAGGCTGAGGAATCCATTGAGGCTGTGAACTCCAAGTGTGCCTCTTTGGAGAAGACCAAGCAGAGGCTGCAGGGTGAGGTGGAGGACCTCATGATTGATGTGGAGAGAGCTAATGCTCTGGCTGCCAACCTTGACAAGAAGCAGAGGAACTTTGACAAGGTACAAAAAGATCACAGGCAGTGCCAGATTTACGTAAATAAAATCTAAAATATGTATTAACTTTTTTATTTGTAGGTGCTGTCAGAATGGAAGCAGAAGTATGAGGAGAGCCAGGCTGAGCTTGAAGGAGCCCAAAAGGAGGCTCGTTCTCTGAGCACTGAGCTGTTCAAGATGAAGAACTCCTATGAGGAGGCCCTGGATCAGCTGGAGACCATGAAGAGAGAGAACAAAAACCTGCAGCGTACGTACTCATACCTTCAAGACACATTAAATAGTATGAATAAGTCTTAAACATTTAACGTAATTTCTGTCTTTTTTCTATGTTAGAGGAGATCTCAGATCTGACTGAACAGATTGGTGAGACTGGAAAGAGCATCCATGAGTTGGAGAAAGCCAAGAAGACCGTGGAGACTGAGAAATCTGAAATTCAGGCTGCACTGGAGGAAGCTGAGGTAAAATCTTGATTATCTTTTCTTGAACTATTCCCATATTCAGAATACATCAGCCAGCGTAGGCACAGGATTTATTCATTTATTTTAGAAACAGCTAATTTTGGTGTCTGATTAAAAATGTTAAGGGCACACTGGAGCATGAGGAAGCCAAGATTCTGCGTGTCCAGCTTGAGCTCAACCAGGTCAAAGGTGAGGTTGACAGGAAGCTGGCTGAGAAGGATGAGGAAATGGAGCAAATCAAGAGAAACAGCCAGAGGGTGATCGACTCCATGCAGAGCACTCTGGATTCTGAGGTCAGGAGCAGGAATGATGCCCTGAGAGTCAAGAAGAAGATGGAGGGAGACCTGAATGAGATGGAGATTCAGCTGAGCCATGCCAACAGGCAGGCTGCTGAGGCCCAGAAACAACTGAGGAATGTCCAGGGACAACTCAAGGTGAGACTGGTATTGGTGCCAAATTTCAACAGAACATGTTCACTAGAAACAAATATCTGACTGACTCTTTTCTATTCTGTTAGGATGCTCAACTGCACCTTGATGATGCTGTCAGAGGACAGGAAGACATGAAGGAGCAGGTTGCCATGGTGGAGCGCAGGAATGGTCTGATGATGGCTGAGATTGATGAGCTGAGAGCTGCTCTGGAGCAGACTGAGAGAGCACGTAAAGTGGCTGAGCAGGAACTGGTTGATGCCAGTGAGCGTGTTGGACTGCTTCACTCTCAGGTTGGATTTTACTCATTTATAGAAACTTAATAATACCAACAACATAACAGACATCCTCCTAAAATGTCTTGTTTTGTCATTTTTCAGAACACTAGCCTTCTGAACACCAAGAAGAAGCTGGAGTCTGATCTTGTGCAGGTTCAGGGCGAGGTGGATGATGCTGTTCAGGAAGCAAGAAACGCTGAGGAGAAGGCCAAGAAGGCCATCACTGATGTGAGCCTCTTTTCTACCTAATTTGCTGGTTCCCCAAACACCTGTATAACTTTGCCAAGACTTTCAAAATTGGAATTTGAAATTGTCTATTATCACAGGCTGCCATGATGGCTGAGGAGCTGAAGAAGGAACAGGACACCAGCGCTCACCTGGAGAGGATGAAGAAGAACCTGGAGGTCACAGTTAAGGACCTGCAGCACCGTCTGGATGAGGCCGAGAATCTCGCCATGAAGGGTGGCAAGAAGCAGCTCCAGAAACTGGAACAGAGGGTATGAACAGTATGAGTTGCGAAGGCTTGTACAATGTGATGGTGATAAAATACACTTCCTAACAGCATTTCTTGCCATTTTTCCTCTTAAAACAGGTTCGTGAACTTGAATCTGAAGTTGAGGGAGAGCAGAAACGTGGAGCTGATGCTGTTAAAGGAGTTCGTAAATATGAGAGGAGAGTGAAGGAGCTGACATACCAGGTAATTTCTATGATGAAAAAAGATGGCAATTCTTTTTTTATTTTTTGTCAGAATTGTTCATAAAACACTTTACATGTTTAGACTGAGGAGGACAAGAAGAATCTGGTCAGACTTCAGGACCTGGTGGACAAGTTGCAGCTCAAAGTCAAAGCTTACAAGAGACAGGCTGAGGAAGCTGTAAGTAAAACTGTTTAGTAATGTTTTGGGATAGTAACACAATTCTTTAATAACTTTACAACATATTTCAATCCAAAAACTCCACAGGAGGAGCAGGCCAACACCCACATGTCCAGGCTCAGAAAGGTCCAGCATGAGATGGAGGAAGCTCAGGAGCGTGCTGACATCGCTGAGTCCCAGGTCAACAAGCTCAGAGCCAAGAGCCGTGAGGTTGGAAAGGTGAGATCACATTAGCTACACGTTACATCTTAGTTCAGTGAGATTCTTTGACTTAGGTCTTTGATAGCAGTGTCTTATTACTTTGAATTAATGATATAGATGCTTCATTTGGGAATATATTTTTATGTTGCATAAATGTATTAGCTCGATAACCTAAAAGTTTGTAATATGTACTGAATAACTCTAATCTCTTGTTTTTCAGTCTGAAGCTGAATAAGAGATGCCAACCGTTTGGGAACATTTTAACAGAGAACATAAAATATGACCCATCCCTGTTAAATTGTCTTCTTAAAATGTATTAAGTCAATAAACCAAATCCTTAAGTTTTAATACTATTACTCTGTTTGTTTGTTTGTTTGTTTATTTGTTTGTTTATTTATTTATTTATTTATTTATTTATTTATTTATTTATTTATTTATTTATTTATTTATTTATTTATTTATTTATTTATTTATTTATTTATTTATCTATCTATCTATCTATCTATCTATCTATCTATCTATCTATCTATCTATCTATCTATCTTTTTTGTTTGTTTTGTATAACTAGAAAAGCACACATCAACTTTTGTCAGCCAAGATTTTTAGTGAGAGGGTGAATCACTTTATTTAGCAGTCAGGGGAGCTCATTAAAACATAATTGTTATTTCCCTGTCCTCAAATAAGCATAGCTCTAACCCCCAGGCCATCTGTCTCCCAACAGCTTTTTAAATGAATGAATAATATGACTTTTTAGAGTGGAAGCCATCATTTAAATTTAAGGGCATTACTAAGATGAAAAGGCAGCCCAAAGAACCACAATTAATATTAGACTGTCGACCAATTTCATAAGTCAAACCATTTCAGCTTTAACAAACGTGTAAAGTCTGTTTTAGATTCATAGACATAAATTGGTTTCAAAAAACAATTGCAACTGAGATGTAAATATTTCTAGAAGCGTTTCACTCTAAATTAAATTTGAGAGGCATTGATTTAGCCAAAAAATTACTTTGAAAAAAAAAAAAGCAGATTTTCTAAAATTGTGCTCGAAGATCTTTAACAAAATCATAGTCAATCATTTACATTAAAACCACTGAGCAGTAGGAAGTAAAACTCTTCAGGTAAAAACTTAGCATAATGTACTTTAGAGCTGAAAATGAGTATTTTTGTATTAATTCAAATCACTTAATTCCAATAAAATCAAATCAGATTAAAGGAATCATAATTAAAATAAAGGTGACACACTGGTGGGTTTTAAAATAAAGTTTTAATAAGTTTATTCCAAGAACAAGTGTTGTAATAAAAGCATGCTCTGTTTGGATAATGTTTTTGACAGTGGAATTATCTCCCTTCTGGTAAACTATCCAAACAATTGAATTCCTGCAAAACAGACTTCATATAGAAAAAGATTCACATTTTTTATCCCATTTTCTAAAGCCACAGCAAGTAAAAAGCTAAAACTGTCTCAGAAATATCTTCACGAAGACAATTTAAGTGCATAATCCCAAGTCAATATGTGCTTTCCTGTTAAAGATTTGTGCACATAGTAACAGTGTTACAAAAAACAACTGCTTTGCTCAGGTAATTTTATAATTTAAATTTAAAAATATTAACGGGATCATGCTCCACTAAACTATCTTAAATAAAAAAATAAAGCTGTTTTTTTTCTTTTACATAAAAATGCCAGTTAATTAGGTAAATCATGCAGTCATAAATCTTAAATACAAGAATTACTATGAAGACAAAACAAATTTACATGCAAATGCTTCTTCAAACACTTACTTTATCAGTAATAGCATATTCTACATTCACTGGCTATACTCATTAATTTGACTGCCACATAGTAAAACTGGGAATGTGGTGGTTAGAACAGAAGCCATGCATGCTACTAATGAAAGCAGCCAACAGCCCAGTGGGGCTCCCTATAAGTACTCGAGATGCCTCTGACATCTGTTTAAGCTCCCTGACACGAGGCCACACTAGCAAATGCCACCCTATTTTTGATCATGCTGTCCAAGCAAACCCTGGCTGAAAATGTGAGCAGTCATCAAATAAATTAAAGAGGCAGCTTATAAAACATGATATCTCCCCCACAGCACTCCTCAGCTCCAAGCTGTGAAGAGATTTGGTGATGAATGTGATTCTATTTTTGTAAAAGCAACCAGTAATTCATTTACAAGAAATAATTATTCTTTATAATACTGTAGTACTTGTGCCTACATAAAAACAATGATTTGTTTATAAAAAGATGGTTAATATTATGTGATATATGTAAAACAAAAAACTATTTAGTGAACAGAATTGATGACATATTCCTTTGGCAACTCAAATTTCAGGAAGTCCTAAACTCTCTTTATAGAGCAGTTTGTTTATGTTTAAAAAGTTAGTATCCTTTAAACATGTCAGAATGAATTTTACAGCTACAAAATAGGTTCAAAATATTTATGAAGTCAAGAAAATTCTCATAAATAAGAGTATATAACTGAACTCCACAAGTAAGCAGATGTCTTAACTCCAAAAGCTAAAAAGGGCATTGAAAAATGAAGATTACAGGATTCCTAACATGTTTACTTTAAAACTTTAAAAGGTTGGGGAAAATACAACATGAGCGGAAAACAAAGCTAATAAATACTTCTATTCATGCACATATGCTGGTTCCCTACAAAAATATTTTAAAAAGTTGAAATTAAAGCATAAAAGCATAAAACGTGTTGAAAAGAGACCAGTTAATTCACAGCATTTTCTGTTTGTTGTATGCTCACATCTCTGGTCTAAGTAATTTGTTTTACGTTTACAATAAGATATATTTATATTAACAAGCAAATTTAACTAGATCAAATGTATCGTTTGTGCTTATTGATTACTATAAATGAGAGTGTATTATTTAAGTGTGCTAAAAGAGCTTCACGGCTCCATCCTGACTGACCTGCAAATTTTGCATGCTCCAAAATGTTCAGGCAAATGGGGCCATTAACACTTGATCTGGAGGTCTCTGCACAGAAACCAACCATAATCAGTTATGCAGCTCACTACCATTTTTAGAAAGTTGCTTAGAGCAGCACATTCAGATGTGTCACTTGCACATCAGTGACCAAAACAGATCTAACACTATGCTTCATTTCTTTTGCATCACATCTGGTAGTGTTGAGAATCATTTTTAGAACAGATTATTTAACATCAGAATGCCTGTCTCATGGTTACAGAACTATTTATTTACTGATTATCAGTTATGGTGAGACCAAAAAAAGGAAATGAGAAGTTTGCCTCTCACT
The DNA here is from genome assembly GCA_006937955.1 of Pachypanchax playfairii. Classification (NCBI taxonomy): domain Eukaryota; kingdom Metazoa; phylum Chordata; class Actinopteri; order Cyprinodontiformes; family Aplocheilidae; genus Pachypanchax; species Pachypanchax playfairii. The sequence continues at coordinate 1,037,652 of SSNP01000054.1, forward strand.
GAGTTCACACATTTCCTGAAACTGGCTGACTTGCATATTGAGTTCAGGAGTTCTTGTGGGGTGTTAAATTGAAGTAAGGTTATCCAGATAAGTCACTGCTTAGTCACTAAGAACTTTGTAATAGATTAAGGACTTTTAACTCTAATCTAAACTTTTTAAGGAGAGAATGTGGAGAACCTAAAACAAGAGAAAGGGGGAAAAATGAAAAGTTTTTAAGGGAATTCTTTGAACAGACAGCTAAAATTACATTGCAGTTCTGAACCCAGGTATAAATAACGAATAGACCTATTTTTTGGGGGGGTGGGGGTGGGGTGCTCCTCATTGAAAGTAGTGGAAAGATAGACTATTGTCAAAAATCACTCCCAGATTATTTCCCAGCAGCACTTGAAGCCAAAGTGGTACCTTTTTTAGTAACTACCTGGTTAATTAGGGATTTTTGGGAGTCAAAAAATAAATTAAAGTTAGAAAAATACATTTCACTTGGCCCAACCTATTGAGCCAGATGAAGTGCATTAAGGTAGATAAGACAAGTCACTCCCAACCAAAACTTGTTTGTTTTATCAGACTTGATCAAGACATATTATTAACACAAACAAATGGGTATCTATCAGAATAAAAATACTTGAACCAATTAATTGAAAACCTTAAAACCTAATGACAAGTTCAATATTTTATTGCAAGATGTGATTGATGCAGCCTAAAGCAGCACCGGTTCAACCAGACCATCACAAGTTCACTGGTCAGATGCAACAGAAAGAATGTGCAACTTTGAATATTTAGCGTTAGGTTTCAATCTATAATGAAACTTTAAAGACACCAAAGTTTCAGAAGTTTGCTTTTAAATCTATAAACATAAAACTATGAGATATCTTTTCACATCAGTTTAGTCACAGTTAATTTAAAAAACACTTCAAGACAGAAATAATGATATGACATAATACAGAGGTGTCAATAATAAATAGCACATCCTCAGTCACTCTACATGGAATAAGGTCAAACAGACATATTGATCATTTAGTTGTCTTGACTGTTAATTTAAGTAAATTAGTGATAAAGATTACAGTAAAATTTAAAACTTTTCTAAAGTCTTGAATCAAACATTAAATGTGTGCTGTTTGTTGGTTGGAGAATATTTGTATTTATCTTTGAATAAAAGAAATTTGTGCTAAAACGTCAATAAAACTGTTATCTGTATTTAACAAGAAACTTCAAAAAGCTGGAGTTATTCTTATTTTTTACGTTTGCAGGAAACGGAATGTGATTTTAGTCCTGTGCAAAATATTTATATACAATAAGCAAATTTGAGATTTGACAAAACTTAGTTTGCTTTCCATATTTCTGGATTTTTTTTAGGTTATGTAAATGTGTATGATACAAAAGAGCACTCCAACTCTGACTCAATAATGTCTTCTCTTGAAGAATATTGGTAAAAGCAGTTAGTGTCATGCATATGGCATTTCTGGTGCTAGAAAATGTTCACATGTGAAGATTCTAAAGAAAACATAATAAAAAATAATTATCAGGAATGAACACTAACTTATGTAAGAGGAAAACAATTTTAAAAAATCAAATCAGATAAAACTCTGTATAAGGAGAAAAGCAACAGGCAAGAAGTGATTGAAAATAAGAAATTTTAATGATATAAAAATGTCTTTTGTACATTTTAGGGGTTTCTTAATCTTTTATTAAATAATTGTGGCTCTGAGTGACTCTCTTTTTTACCAGAATCATGAATTAAATGTGCTTCTTTCTGGTTGTACACATGTCTCTGAAAGTCTTTGCTGACTTTTAGTTATTTGTTTTAACAATTGTAAACATTTGTTAGGTTTTTCAGGCACTCAGTGTATGTGGGTGTATTCATTCAGGATGAGAAATTAATCTGGGCTGGTTTTTGTTTGAGACTAAATCAGTTTTGTAATTAGTAATAAGAATAGTGAAACTAAAGATTAGTTTACATTTTAGAGGTAAATAATCACAGGTTAGATTATTAAATTGTCTCTGGAGACGCTTGTAAATGGTCTTTTGCTTAAAAAATCACACCGATGAGATTTTAAACTAGATCGTAACAGGAATGCAGAAAATTCAGCTGTTAAAAAAAGTTCTAAGAATAGTCAATTTTTTGTTCTGCACATAGAACTTGAATCTTAAGGAGCGAAAACTCCAGAGTGCAATGCTTTTGTTTTATTGATTATGTAGAAAAATCAGCTTCATATTTTAGTCATAAACACACTGTTGCGTTTCAGTAAAATCAATCACTTCATATCCTGCAGCTACTCTGTTTTTGTTTTTGGTCCCGGGTGCTGGTTCCTGACTTCATAGCAGTGAGACAATGATTTATTAGTTAGCTTTTGAACAGAATGATAACCTGTACACCTTGAAGGTTTACAATCATTCATGTTTGTAGATATTGTCTCTCTGAAATGATGAGTTACTTAATGCAGAGGAATTTTAACTGTGGCGATAAAGTCACATGAAAAACTTGAAAATTTCAAAACACAAGTACCTCTATAGAAGATGCAAAGCAAAACATTTATTGCTGGATTTATTAATGCTGGTCAGTGTCCATTAAAAACGTAATTTTACACAATTAACAAAAGAAATTTTTTATCTTATTGTCTTCTGGACACTTTTAACAAGACCAAAAGAAAAGCATCTTTCAACTAAATAATTCCTTATTTTGGTTTATGTTTCAATGTTGTCTTTAACGTAAGCTTGGTGGGGGGTTTTTCTATGTTCAGCCCAACTATTACACAGTTTGTAAAAAACTGCGAAATCTAAAAATAAATTGAAGATTTAAGATAATTAATCTCTTTAAACCTTGGTTATGGTGTTAACAACATATCTTAATGTGCCCTATAAATATATCCTTCCCCTTCTTTGCCAAATAAGATTTGGCTCGCCCTGCCTGAGCTGAATTTATTTTTGACCATGGTAATACTATCAAGATATACTGTGAGATAGCAAATTATGGGCCAAGTCTACGTAAAACTTGGACATGAAATTTATTCCTAAATACGTATGATACCAGATTGTCTTTCATTCAGTAATTTCAGTCACTTACAATATAAAAAATAATCACTGAAAACATAGCTTTTTCTCCCTCTTTAAAATATAGTCATTAATTATATTTATGAGAAATATTTTTCTGGTGTTAAATGACCTCAGCTGGCTTGTACTCAAAGTCTGCTGGCTTGTACTCAAAGTCTGTTCCTAGGAGATTTACTACACATATCCAGTTCAAGTGGAAAGTCCATTAACCAGAATTCTATTTCAGATGTCTTGAGTATTTCAACAATTCTGTGAATCTAAAGCTCATTAACGGCTTTGATATCAAGATTCACAAGACCCACTTATGTCAGCTATAAACTGCATGAGCCAAAAATTACATTAACACATAATCTTTAAGCAACTGACTGCCCTTTTACTACTAAGTAAACTGATATTATTCCTGGAGTATTTAGCTTCATAGACAATATCAATATTCAAAATATATTAAATCTATTCATAATATGTTAAACAACAAATTAAATTATTAACAAATAAGATTAACTTTTCAAGGAAGAATTAATTTGGGTGGCTGTACCTAAGAGGAAGAGTGGCTGACGTTCAACAAAAAGGTTACCAGTTCCATCCCTGCTTCCCCCACCAAATACCTACCCCAAAACTCCACTAAAAAACTGATGGTTTATTTCAGTGTGAGCTTAATAGTAAATGAAGAAAATATATTATTTTAAATCAACTGTCAAAATTATCCTGCTAAATAAAACAATTATTGGCTCAGAATTCAATAATTTTTATTAATCTATTGACAGTCACAATACTCATGTAATATTAATTAAATACAATTAATGTAAACATGTGCTTAGTCAAGTAATACTAAATGAAATATGAAACAATCATTTAGTTCTGACAGCATCAATACCAAGCAATGAGATGTCAAGCATTCCTGACCAAATTGAGTGGACCACATATGCAGAGGAGGCTGGGCTGTTGTATATAAAAGCACCAGCCCTGGACATTTGCTCTAACTGGAAGGCATCTAAGACAGGTGAGTGTTGTTAAGTTTTTTCTTTTACATTGATGTTACAGTTTTATATTGCATCATTGTTAATTGATCCAAAAGATGTTTCCGTGATTAAACTTTTAAATCCACATATATAATTTTTTTCCCAAATAAAACTCAGTGGATTAAAACTTTTTTTAAGCATTTAAAAAAAAAAATCTGTTTACTGAAAACTTTTTTGCAGCATCCTGACATCAACACCACACAGGAAATTCTGTTTGCGTTAGCTGAGGTAACTTTCATAGATAGATCATGAGAGAAATACATAATTTCTTGCTCATCTATTGCTTTGTACATAATTTGTTGGGAGAATTATATTGTGGTTGGTTTTCAATCGCTCACTTTTTTAGGCTCCACAAATAGTGCCACCATGAGCACAGACGCTGAGATGGAGCAGTATGGCCCGGCGGCCATTTACCTCCGGAAGCCAGAAAAGGAGAGGATTGAGGCTCAGACCGCTCCATTTGATGCCAAATCAGCCTACTTTGTGGTTGATGCTGATGAGATGTACATCAAATGTAAACTGGTGAAGAAAGAGGGTGGTAAAGCCACTGTTGAGGCAGATGGAGGGAAGGTAAATGTAATTTCCTAAAGACTGTTACAAAAATGTATTGTATATTTTTGGAGAGTATTTTGGTTATATGTGTGAGTAAATGTGTTTATTATCGTACCTGTACCCCTCATACAAAAGCAACACTTTTGATTAAGATTTTATATTTTGAGATGTCTAAAACACTTTTATCAATGTTTTTCTTTTAGTCAATCACTGTCAAAGAGGATGACATCCACCCCAGGAACCCTCCAAAGTTTGACAAAATTGAGGACATGGCCATGATGACCCACCTCAACGAGCCTTGTGTGTTGTATAACCTCAAAGAGCGTTATGCATCATGGATGATCTACGTGAGTTTTTAATTTACTAAGATGTGTGATAATACAAAACCATGATTGCTCTCTCTATATATGAAAATGGTTAAACACTGTCTGTGTTTCCTGCTGTAACAGACCTACTCAGGGTTGTTCTGCGTGGTTGTGAATCCCTACAAGTGGCTTCCTGTGTATGACGCTGTCTGTGTAGGAGCATACAGAGGCAAGAAGAGGATTGAGGCTCCACCCCACATCTTCTCCATCTCTGACAATGCCTACCAGTTCATGCTCACTGGTAAGGTAAAATTAATTACTTTGGTTGAGAAATGTTAATATGTTGATATGTTTTGCCAAAGAAATATACAACCCAAAGCCCTAAAGATTATGTAAAAAAGAATGACCCAGGAGCTCAGCTTTCATGTTTTTGTTTCAGATCGTGAGAACCAATCTGTACTGATTACGTGAGTATACTGAAACCAAATTACAGATTTTTAACTTTTTTGAAAGAAAAGCTTTTAAAAATGAGCGTGAGTACAGAAAATGTGTCTCTTGTAACTCAGCGGAGAATCCGGTGCTGGAAAGACTGTCAACACCAAGCGTGTCATCCAGTACTTTGCAACAATTGCAGCTCTTGGTGGCAAAAAGGATTCAGGAAGCTCTGGCAAAATCCAGGTACATATGATTTCAAATTGTATACTATAGAAAAATACTCTACATCAAAGCACAACCAAATAATCTTTTAAATAATATTTTGCAGGGATCTCTTGAGGACCAGATTGTTGCTGCTAACCCACTGTTGGAAGCCTATGGAAATGCCAAGACTGTGAGGAATGACAACTCCTCCCGTTTTGTAAGTTATTGGAAAAAAGATACATTTTCTCATGAATTATCTATCTTACAAATGAACCAATGCTAATAAAAATGTGATTGTCTAGGGTAAATTCATCAGGATCCACTTTGGCTCCACTGGAAAGCTGGCTTCAGCTGATATTGAAACTTGTAAGTTTTAACCACTGTATCACCTGTGCAACACCTTATGTTTACTAAATCCCAGTTGTTTACATGTAGTAGAAAAACATTTTCTCTCGACATTATTCAACAAATATATGACCTGTGAAATATATCATTTATGCTCAATTGGATGATAAATTTTGGAAAAGTTACTTGATATAATTTGAGTAACTTATGAGGCAACAGAAATTTACCCAACTGGTGCTGAAGGTAAGAGTTATGCTATGGTACATGACATCTTGAAAATCCCATTTTCATCTGTTTCTCATAGATCTGCTGGAGAAATCCCGTGTAACCTTCCAGTTGTCTGCTGAGAGGAGCTACCATATCTTCTATCAGCTGATGACAGGCCACAAGCCTGAGCTTCTGGGTATGTTATTATAATAATTATTTTATTAAAAATGATTTTTAAATTATCAAAGGAAAATCTAATATATCTTGTTGCTGTTATTTCAGAGGCTTTGCTGATCACAACCAACCCCTACGACTTCCCAATGATCAGCATGGGTGAAATCACTGTCAAGAGCATCAATGATGTGGAGGAGTTCATCGCAACTGATGTATAAACACATTTAACTATTGATTTAGATTTTTATAATTCATAAATCTAATTTTTAACCAATATGACATAATATTTTGCAGACTGCTATTGATATCTTGGGCTTCAATGCTGATGAGAAAGTTAGCATCTACAAGCTGACTGGTGCTGTGATGCATCATGGCAACATGAAATTCAAGCAGAAGCAGCGTGAGGAGCAGGCTGAACCTGACGGCACTGAGGGTAATTAAAGAAATTTTAGGTTTTAAAGTTTTCTATTGACTTCTATCAATTTTAAAATAGATAAAATGTGTGTTCACTGTAGGGTACAGATTAGTAGTTTTCAGTTTATTGATAGATGTCTTTTTTCCATCAGTGGCCGATAAAATCGCCTACCTTTTGGGCCTGAACTCAGCTGATATGCTGAAAGCTTTGTGCTACCCAAGAGTCAAGGTCGGAAATGAGATGGTCACCAAAGGTCAGACTGTCCCACAGGTAATAAAAATAAAGATTTTACTTTTGTTTTCAAAATGCTACAACAAACTATTTGTGTATCTGCTTTGATAAAAAGGTTAAAATAATGAAACTGACTTGAACATAATCTCTTCTTCTAAGGTCAACAATTCTGTCTCAGCTCTGTGCAAGTCTGTCTATGAGAAAATGTTCTTGTGGATGGTCATCCGTATCAATGAGATGTTGGACACAAAGCAGCCAAGAACATTCTTCATTGGAGTGTTGGACATTGCTGGCTTTGAGATCTTTGACGTAAGTGGTTAAAATGAACTAAACAAGTTTTAAACTTAATAGTATTTTGTCATGACATTAAATAACTTTGTGTAATTACAGTTCAACAGCTTGGAGCAGCTCTGCATCAACTTCACCAATGAGAAACTGCAACAGTTCTTTAACCAACACATGTTTGTCCTGGAGCAAGAGGAGTACAAGAAGGAGGGTATTGAATGGGAGTTCATTGACTTCGGTATGGACTTGGCTGCTTGCATTGAGCTTATTGAGAAGGTTGGTAGCTGCAATGCCAGTACATTATGTGTTCATCTACAAACATTTGTAAAATTGTTAAACATACTTTTGATGTTGTACATTTAATTTAAAATGTCAACTGTTCCTAGCCAATGGGCATCTTCTCCATCCTTGAAGAGGAGTGCATGTTCCCCAAGGCCTCTGATACAACTTTCAAGAACAAGCTGATTGATCAGCATCTTGGCAAGAACAAGGCCTTTGAGAAGCCAAAGCCTGGAAAGGGCAAGGCTGAGGCTCATTTTGCCCTGGTTCACTATGCTGGTACAGTGGACTACAACATCACTGGCTGGCTGGACAAGAACAAGGACCCACTGAATGAATCTGTTGTTCAGCTCTACCAGAAATCTGGAAACAAACTGTTGTGCTACCTGTATGCAGCTCATGCCTCAGCTGAGGGTAAGAAATATAACAGAAAAAATAAATTAAAGAGGCCATTCCATTAAAAATGGTTTTTCTGAGGTTTCTGTTGAATATTTTAGCTCCACAGGTGTTCTTACCTTCATAATGGGTGTGAAAACAGGTCAACAACTTCTCTTTCAGTTTCTATCTCTCAAACTACGCAAGTGGCAATAACATCCAAGTTCTCTCGAGTTCAAACGGCCGGTACTTATTTCGTCACAACTAATTTGTTCGTTAGTATTCGGCAGCTCCCGCAGTTGAAACCACGCCTAGCATGCTGCTCATGAAAAAGCTGTAGCATAAGACGTAGCAAACAGGAAGAGAGGACGTCTGATGTTGCCATGCGCAGCGGGGCAGGAAACAGTACACCTTGCTCTCATAGGCTAGTTTGTTAGCCAATCTGAGTCCAGCAAATTTGAATAATGAATATGAATGAGCTGGTGCCGAAGCCTGACGGAACCAGCTGAATTATGATGCAGACTGATTGAAAGGTCTGTTAATCAGTGTTTCCTAACGTTTTTTAGCTATAAAATGTTTCATATTACAGGTTAATAACCACAAAGTCCTGAATTTTGTATGAAATGGCCTCTTTAAAATTGGAATAAGGAGACATGCTGTTTTTTATGCAGTCTATTTGTGAATATCAATTGTTATGTAAAAGTGATTGTTTTTATAGTGACAGACAGAATATTGCTTTTTTTGTGGCAAATTGAATTTTATTTGTACAAGTGTCTGTGATAATGTGTAAAAGGCAAAGTCAGAAGCTAATTAAAAGGTTGAATTTTAGTAATACAGTGAAACATAGTTCATTACATCACATAATTTAAATTCATCTTTCCTTTAAAGCTGAGGCTGGTGGTGGAAAGAAGGGTGGCAAGAAGAAGGGTGGTTCCTTCCAGACTGTGTCTGCTGTGTTCAGGGTATGTAAAATTCCATTGCATTTGAAACCACTGAAAATCTAATTATGCATTAATACTCATATTTTATATTATGACATTGATCCACAGGAGAACTTGGGCAAACTGATGACCAACTTGAGGAGCACTCACCCTCACTTTGTGCGTTGCCTGATTCCCAATGAAAGCAAGACCCCAGGTAAGAAGCAGACAGTTCTAAAGACACAAGGTTACATGCATAAATGATTTTAAATACATATTTCAAACACACAGGTCTTATGGAGAATTTCTTGGTCATCCACCAGCTGAGGTGTAACGGTGTGCTGGAGGGCATCAGAATCTGCAGGAAAGGCTTCCCCAGCAGAATCCTCTATGGTGACTTCAAGCAGAGGTTTAAACCGTTTCATTACTAACATGTAAAAATGGTTTCATTTGTCAATCTGAGAAAGAAATAAAACTTTATTGTTGTTCATATTAGATACAAAGTATTGAATGCCAGTGTCATCCCTGAGGGACAGTTCATTGACAACAAGAAAGCTTCAGAGAAGCTGTTGGGCTCCATTGATGTGGACCACACTCAGTACAGATTTGGACACACTAAGGTTTGTATCTATAGAATATTACAAAAAACTCATAGCAAATATATACCCTGTGATTTAGTTGTAGACTGACAAGCAACTCTTTCATTTTGTCAACAAAGGTGTTCTTCAAAGCTGGTCTGCTGGGTACACTTGAGGAGATGAGAGATGAGAAACTGGCTTTGCTGGTGAGCATGACTCAGGCTCTTTGCAGAGGATATGTCATGAGGAAGGAGTTTGTCAAGATGATGGAGAGGAGGTGGGAGGGTTTTCTGTTTGACAAAATTCCTGAGTTCCACAATATGACAATGCAATAAATATGACAGTTTATTTACTTTTTGTTTTTCAGAGAGTCTATCTACTCAATCCAGTACAACATCCGTTCATTCATGAATGTGAAGAACTGGCCATGGATGAACCTGTACTTCAAGATCAAACCTCTTCTGAAGAGTGCTGAGACTGAAAAGGAGCTTATGCAGATGAAGGAGAACTATGAGAAGATGCAGTCAGACCTGGCTACTGCTCTGGCCAAGAAGAAGGAGCTGGAAGAGAAAATGGTTTCACTGCTCCAGGAGAAGAATGACTTGCAGCTCCAAGTGGCATCTGTAAGTCTATAGCTCATTTGTTAGGATTTCCAGGAGCTCATAAATACTCAGAATACTGCCCTCATATGTGTTCCCTTTTTAAATTAAGCACACAATATACCACATGTAAATGTAATTTCTAGGAAACAGAAAACCTTTCAGATGCTGAGGAAAGGTGTGAAGGGCTCATCAAGAGCAAGATCCAGCTTGAGGCTAAACTCAAAGAGACAACTGAGAGACTGGAGGATGAAGAGGAAATCAATGCTGAACTGACTGCCAAGAAGAGGAAGCTGGAGGATGAATGTTCTGAGCTGAAGAAGGACATTGATGACTTGGAGCTCACCTTGGCCAAAGTGGAGAAGGAGAAACATGCTACTGAAAACAAGGTTCAGATCAGTTACACACTTACACCATTATCTGAATACAACATGTCAATTTATGTGAATGTGAAGGTTTTTTAAATGTGTATTTCATGCAACATTTAGGTGAAAAACTTGACAGAAGAAATGGCTACTCAAGATGAGTCCATTGCCAAGTTGACCAAAGAGAAGAAAGCCCTCCAAGAGGCTCATCAGCAAACACTGGATGATCTCCAGGCTGAGGAGGACAAAGTCAACACACTGACCAAGGCCAAGACAAAGCTGGAACAGCAAGTGGACGATGTAAGAAAGATGTTCTTTGGAATCAAAAGTTTAGTTATTTTATAAATAACATAAAATATTATTGATATGGGTTAATAAATGAGTATACCTGTCATCTGACAGCTTGAAGGCTCACTGGAGCAAGAGAAGAAACTCCGTATGGACCTTGAGAGGGCCAAGAGGAAGCTTGAGGGAGATCTGAAACTGGCTCAGGAATCCATAATGGATCTGGAGAATGATAAGCAGCAATCTGATGAGAAAATCAAGAAGTAAATTAACAAGCTGACCTTTTTTTCTTGCACATTAGCAGTTAATGTGGTTTCAGATTTCAAAAAAACAACAATTTTTGTTGAAATTCAGGAAGGACTTTGAAATCAGCCAACTTCTCAGCAAGATTGAGGATGAACAGTCCCTTGGTGCTCAGCTTCAGAAGAAGATTAAGGAACTCCAGGTCAGAATGAAAAATCTTTTATCATTTGTATTAAGTTTTGATGGGAGGTATTTACATACTTAAAACTACTTTCATACTGTATATTCATGCATAGGCCCGCATTGAGGAGCTGGAAGAGGAGATTGAGGCAGAGAGAGCTGCTCGTGCTAAAGTAGAGAAGCAGAGAGCTGACCTCTCCAGGGAGCTTGAGGAAATCAGTGAGAGGCTCGAGGAAGCTGGTGGAGCAACAGCTGCTCAGATTGAGATGAACAAGAAGCGTGAGGCTGAGTTCCAGAAGCTGCGTCGTGATCTTGAAGAGTCCACCTTGCAGCATGAAGCTACTGCAGCAGCTCTCCGCAAGAAACAGGCCGACAGTGTTGCAGAGCTGGGAGAGCAGATTGACAACCTGCAACGCGTCAAACAGAAGCTGGAGAAGGAGAAGAGCGAGTACAAGATGGAGATTGATGACCTCTCAAGCAACATGGAAGCTGTTGCCAAAGCCAAGGTGACAGACCAGTGTCCTTACCCTCATGATCAGAAACAAGTATTGTAAATCATAAAATGCCAAAAAAACCTCTACATCAATGCTTTGTGGCTGCAGGGCAACTTGGAGAAAATGTGCAGAACTCTTGAGGACCAACTGAGTGAAATCAAAACCAAAAATGATGAGAACGTTCGCCAGCTGAATGATATTAATGCACAGAAGGCAAGGTTCCAGACAGAGAATGGTAAGTGATCCAACATTTAAAAAATCTGATATTAAAATTTGAAAGCTCCAGAAGTAAAATATGTGTGATGTTCACAGGTGAACTGGGTCGCCAACTTGAGGAGAAAGAAGCTCTTGTTTCTCAGCTGACAAGAGGCAAACAGGCCTTCACTCAGCAGATTGAGGAGCTCAAGAGACACGTGGAAGAGGAAGTCAAGGTATCAATGTTTCCTACTTATTTTATTAAATCAAATATTTGGTCTTCTTGATACTGACTTTGTTTTACAGGCCAAGAACGCCCTGGCCCATGCTGTTCAGTCTGCCCGCCATGACTGTGATCTGCTCAGAGAGCAGTATGAGGAGGAGCAGGAGGCCAAGGCTGAGCTGCAGAGATCTATGTCTAAGGCCAACAGTGAGGTGGCTCAGTGGAGAAGCAAATACGAGACTGATGCCATCCAGCGCACTGAGGAACTGGAGGAGGCCAAGTATGTCACTACAATCATCATCGTCATTATAAAGAGATTTCATTATACTTGTTTTCTTTTAACCAATT
>SSNP01000054.1:1049965-1064683 GCA_006937955.1 Pachypanchax playfairii
ACATTGATGACTTGGAGCTCACCTTGGCCAAAGTGGAGAAGGAGAAACATGCTACTGAAAACAAGGTTCAGATCAGTTACACACTTACACCATTATCTGAATACAACATGTCAATTTATGTGAATGTGAAGGTTTTTTAAATGTGTATTTCATGCAACATTTAGGTGAAAAACTTGACAGAAGAAATGGCTACTCAAGATGAGTCCATTGCCAAGTTGACCAAAGAGAAGAAAGCCCTCCAAGAGGCTCATCAGCAAACACTGGATGATCTCCAGGCTGAGGAGGACAAAGTCAACACACTGACCAAGGCCAAGACAAAGCTGGAACAGCAAGTGGACGATGTAAGAAAGATGTTCTTTGGAATCAAAAGTTTAGTTATTTTATAAATAACATAAAATATTATTGATATGGGTTAATAAATGAGTATACCTGTCATCTGACAGCTTGAAGGCTCACTGGAGCAAGAGAAGAAACTCCGTATGGACCTTGAGAGGGCCAAGAGGAAGCTTGAGGGAGATCTGAAACTGGCTCAGGAATCCATAATGGATCTGGAGAATGATAAGCAGCAATCTGATGAGAAAATCAAGAAGTAAATTAACAAGCTGACCTTTTTTTCTTGCACATTAGCAGTTAATGTGGTTTCAGATTTCAAAAAAACAACAATTTTTGTTGAAATTCAGGAAGGACTTTGAAATCAGCCAACTTCTCAGCAAGATTGAGGATGAACAGTCCCTTGGTGCTCAGCTTCAGAAGAAGATTAAGGAACTCCAGGTAAAATGATTTAAATAAATTTCTAGGTAACAGTTTAAATTAGTTATATTTAATAAAAAAGTCTAGGTTCATCTTGAAGTATTTAAAACTACTTTCATGTGCTCATACCTAGGCCCGCATTGAGGAGCTGGAAGAGGAGATTGAGGCAGAGAGAGCTGCTCGTGCTAAAGTAGAGAAGCAGAGAGCTGACCTCTCCAGGGAGCTTGAGGAAATCAGTGAGAGGCTCGAGGAAGCTGGTGGAGCAACAGCTGCTCAGATTGAGATGAACAAGAAGCGTGAGGCTGAGTTCCAGAAGCTGCGTCGTGATCTTGAAGAGTCCACCTTGCAGCATGAAGCTACTGCAGCAGCTCTCCGCAAGAAACAGGCCGACAGTGTTGCAGAGCTGGGAGAGCAGATTGACAACCTGCAACGCGTCAAACAGAAGCTGGAGAAGGAGAAGAGCGAGTACAAGATGGAGATTGATGACCTCTCAAGCAACATGGAAGCTGTTGCCAAAGCCAAGGTGACAGACCAGTGTCCTTACCCTCATGATCAGAAACAAGTATTGTAAATCATAAAATGCCAAAAAAACCTCTACATCAATGCTTTGTGGCTGCAGGGCAACTTGGAGAAAATGTGCAGAACTCTTGAGGACCAACTGAGTGAAATCAAAACCAAAAATGATGAGAACGTTCGCCAGCTGAATGATATTAATGCACAGAAGGCAAGGTTCCAGACAGAGAATGGTAAGTGATCCAACATTTAAAAAATCTGATATTAAAATTTGAAAGCTCCAGAAGTAAAATATGTGTGATGTTCACAGGTGAACTGGGTCGCCAACTTGAGGAGAAAGAAGCTCTTGTTTCTCAGCTGACAAGAGGCAAACAGGCCTTCACTCAGCAGATTGAGGAGCTCAAGAGACACGTGGAAGAGGAAGTCAAGGTATCAATGTTTCCTACTTATTTTATTAAATCAAATATTTGGTCTTCTTGATACTGACTTTGTTTTACAGGCCAAGAACGCCCTGGCCCATGCTGTTCAGTCTGCCCGCCATGACTGTGATCTGCTCAGAGAGCAGTATGAGGAGGAGCAGGAGGCCAAGGCTGAGCTGCAGAGATCTATGTCTAAGGCCAACAGTGAGGTGGCTCAGTGGAGAAGCAAATACGAGACTGATGCCATCCAGCGCACTGAGGAACTGGAGGAGGCCAAGTATGTCACTACAATCATCATCGTCATTATAAAGAGATTTCATTATACTTGTTTTCTTTTAACCAATTGAAACAACTCTTCACCAAAGGAAAAAGCTTGCCCAGCGCCTGCAGGAGGCTGAGGAATCCATTGAGGCTGTGAACTCCAAGTGTGCCTCTTTGGAGAAGACCAAGCAGAGGCTGCAGGGTGAGGTGGAGGACCTCATGATTGATGTGGAGAGAGCTAATGCTCTGGCTGCCAACCTTGACAAGAAGCAGAGGAACTTTGACAAGGTACAAAAAGATCACAGGCAGTGCCAGATTTACATAAATAAAATCTAAAATATGTATTAACTTTTATATTTGTAGGTGCTGTCAGAATGGAAGCAGAAGTATGAGGAGAGCCAGGCTGAGCTTGAAGGAGCCCAAAAGGAGGCTCGTTCTCTGAGCACTGAGCTGTTCAAGATGAAGAACTCCTATGAGGAGGCCCTGGATCAGCTGGAGACCATGAAGAGAGAGAACAAAAACCTGCAGCGTACGTACTCATACCTTCAAGACACATTAAATAGTATGAATAAGTCTTAAACATTTAACATAATTTCTGTCTTTTTTCTATGTTAGAGGAGATCTCAGATCTGACTGAACAGATTGGTGAGACTGGAAAGAGCATCCATGAGTTGGAGAAAGCCAAGAAGACCGTGGAGACTGAGAAATCTGAAATTCAGGCTGCATTGGAGGAAGCTGAGGTAAAATCTTGATTATCTTTTCTTGAACTATTCCCATATTCAGAATACATCAGCCAGCGTAGGCACAGGATTTATTCATTTATTTTAGAAACAGCTAATTTTGGTGTCTGATTAAAAATGTTAAGGGCACACTGGAGCATGAGGAAGCCAAGATTCTGCGTGTCCAGCTTGAGCTCAACCAGGTCAAAGGTGAGGTTGACAGGAAGCTGGCTGAGAAGGATGAGGAAATGGAGCAGATCAAGAGAAACAGCCAGAGGGTGATCGACTCCATGCAGAGCAGTCTGGATTCTGAGGTCAGGAGCAGGAATGATGCCCTGAGAGTCAAGAAGAAGATGGAGGGAGACCTGAATGAGATGGAGATTCAGCTGAGCCATGCCAACAGGCAGGCTGCTGAGGCCCAGAAACAACTGAGGAATGTCCAGGGACAACTCAAGGTGAGACTGGTTGTACATTAGAATTTAACAAAACTGTTTGAAAGTAAAGAACATTCTAACGGATTTCTATTTATGCTGTTAGGATGCTCAACTGCACCTTGATGATGCTGTCAGAGGACAGGAAGACATGAAGGAGCAGGTTGCCATGGTGGAGCGCAGGAATGGTCTGATGATGGCTGAGATTGATGAGCTGAGAGCTGCTCTGGAGCAGACTGAGAGAGCACGTAAAGTGGCTGAGCAGGAACTGGTTGATGCCAGTGAGCGTGTTGGACTGCTTCACTCTCAGGTTGGATTTTACTCATTTAAATGAACTGAAACCTATAAAAGATCTGTGAAATGTATACTTAAAATGTCTTGTTTTGTCATTTTTCAGAACACTAGCCTTCTGAACACCAAGAAGAAGCTGGAGGCTGATCTTGTGCAGGTTCAAGGCGAGGTGGATGATGCTGTTCAGGAAGCAAGAAACGCTGAGGAGAAGGCCAAGAAGGCCATCACTGATGTGAGCCGGCTTTTATACTTAAATTGCTGTTTCTCCAAACATCTGCTCAATTTTGCCAAGACTTTCAAAATTGGAAGTTGAAATTGTTCATTATCACAGGCTGCCATGATGGCCGAGGAGCTGAAGAAGGAACAGGACACCAGTGCTCACCTGGAGAGGATGAAGAAGAACCTGGAGGTCACAGTTAAGGACCTGCAGCACCGTCTGGATGAGGCCGAGAATCTCGCCATGAAGGGTGGCAAGAAGCAGCTCCAGAAACTGGAACAGAGGGTATGAACAGTATAAGTTGTGAGGGCTTGTACAATGTGATGGTGATAAAATACACTTCCTAACAGCCTTTCTTGCCATTTTTCCTCTTAAAACAGGTTCGTGAACTTGAATCTGAAGTTGAGGGAGAGCAGAAACGTGGAGCTGATGCTGTTAAAGGAGTTCGCAAATATGAGAGGAGAGTGAAGGAGCTGACATACCAGGTAATGTTTTATTTTCTGAGAATATCCTAAATATCTTTCAGCACACTTTTTCTTTTATTGCCCAATGACATCTTTATCGTTTTAATTAAATGCAGACTGAGGAGGACAAGAAGAATCTGGTCAGACTTCAGGATCTGGTGGACAAGCTGCAGCTCAAAGTCAAGGCTTACAAGAGACAGGCTGAGGAAGCTGTAAGTAAAATAGTTTATGATCTGAAAATCTGATATAGGTCATGAAATTACAAAGCCCTATGTATATGAAGGAATATAAACATAATATCTTGCAATCTGACAACTTTACAGGAGGAGCAGGCCAACACTCATATGTCCAAGCTTAGGAAGGTCCAGCATGAGATGGAGGAAGCTCAGGAGCGTGCTGACATCGCTGAGTCCCAGGTCAACAAGCTCAGAGCCAAGAGCCGTGACAGTGGAAAGGTATTATTTTCTGCATAATTATCTTAAAGATATGTTTAAGATTGTTACTCATTGCAATTGGCCAAGCTTCTGAGTATCTACAGATTTTCATGATAAAATCAAGAAATGTTGAACCGTGTGTGGCAAAGCATACTTGTCTTTGTTGTAGCTTTAACAATATTTTAAAAAGTTAAACGCTTTTTACTCGTCTTGTTTTTCAGGGTGAGTCTGCTGAATAAATGACCACAACAAAATGAAGCTGTTCAACAGAGTTCATAAAATATGAACCACCTGTTGATATATTTTTCCATTGTACTACATCAATAAAATAAGCATTTACATAAAATGAACTAAGGTGTATTTTTTTCTGTTAAAATATATTTTATTTAATCATTTCTGCAATATGTGCATAACACCTCCGCAACAAAGGTGCAGCTGAGGACAATGTAAAGCAGAAAGTCTGTTTGTCAAGTCCTTGTTGAATTTAGTCAAGTGAAGTTTATTTATAGTGCACTTTCACATAAAGCATGACAGCTGACCAAAGTGCTGTACAGCAAATCAAGAAGTAAAACAAAATAGAAAGTATAACAATAAACAAATACCTAAACAAAGAATAAAACCAGGAAGAAGAAAACACAATAAAAAATTACTGATACCTATTTTAAACCATTGCCCTAAAGTTAGATTTAAACTTAGATTTAAAAAGATAAGCAGAGTTTGACAATTATTAATCAACTAAAGGCTTAACTTCATTAAACTTCATTAAAGTAAATGGGAATTCCACTTTATTTTAACATTATTTTAATATTTTATAGTTAATTTTCATAAATGTAATAAAATAATTATAATACCAACAAAATATAACTTTGTATTGTTTTAACACTTTGGATTGTGACCCATCAAAGCTTTGTTTTAAAATGACCCTATATCTGTTATATACTTATTCCTGATAGCTACTTCATGCATTACCATAACAGCAATATTTGTAAAAAATACTTGCCATTTAAAAATAAACTAAGTTAAGAGTTAAACAAAATTGCTAACTAAAGTTTATCACATTTATATCAGAAGAATTAATTGTCACACTTAAACTCAGAAATTACCTGAAAAAATTAACAAAAAGTTAAAAAAGAAATCCAAGTATAAATATTTAGCTGAACATCATGCAGTATACTCACTAGAGTATAGTCTCTGATTTGAATGTACTCCAACACTTGAGCTCAGACTTGCAAATGCTTTTCCACTTCTGATTCAACCATGTAACCCATCCCTCATAAAGAATATGTTTAGTCCACAGATTAGCTAGCTACGCCAGTTTTAGATTTTGATATTGTTTCATTACATGTGCATATTTGAGCACAGGCATTTATATTACATATCAAGAGGTTCTTAAAACCGTTTCTTGTAATGCACACAATTGCTAGCCGAAACATACAATACCAAAAGTAGAGTATGGAGCCATGATTGGCTTATTTCTGAAATAGAATCATAATCTATCTTAAAAAATATTTCAAAGAATGTTTCTCCTCATAAAGCATTTAAAGAGGTCATTCCATTAAAAATGGTTTTTCTGAGGTTTCTGTTGAATATTTTAGCTCCACAGGTGTTCTTACCTTCACAGTGGGTGTGAAAACAGGTCAACAACTTCTCTTTCAGTTTTTATCTCTTAAACTACGCAGGTGGCGATAAAACCTGAGTTCTCCTGAGTTTGAACGACCTGTATTTGTTTCGTCACAGCTCCTTAGCTCGTTAGTATTCATCAGCTCCCGAAGTTGAAACCACGCCTAGCATGCTGCTGGATGAAAGCTGTAGCATATGACATATCAAACCAGAAGAGACTACGTGTGCTGTTGCCATGCGCAGCGGGGCAGGGAACAGTATGCCTTGCTCTCATAGGCTAGTTTGTTAGCCAATCTGAGTCCAGCAAATTCTGCTGGCTCCTCTCGACATGGAGGAGCAGCAGTTCTACTCCAAGCTCCTCCTGGGTGACCAAGCTCCTCACCCTATCGCTAAGGGAGCACCCAGCCACCCTACGGGAGGAACCTCATTTAGACTATTTGTATCCTGAATCTTGTCCTTTGGGTCATGACCAAAAGCTCATGACAATAGATGAGGGTAGGAATGTAGATTGACTAGTCAATCTAAAGCTTTCCTTTCAGCCCAGCTCCCTCTTCACCACAACAGTCTGATACAGTGACCACATTACTTCAGATGCTGCACCGATCCGTCTGTCACACTACATCTGTCCCCCATTTGTGAACAAAACCCCAAGATACTTTAACTCCTCCACTTGGGGCAAGGACTCTCCACTGACCAGGAGAGAGCAAGGCATCTTTTTTCTTGTTGAGAAAAATTGCCTTGGATTTGGAGATGCTGATCTTCATTCCGGTTGTTTCACACTTGGCTGTAAACTACATCCAGTGCATGCAAACAGCAGTGATAATACCCTGTGGTTCCCAAGTCGGACCCCTCTGGCCCCCGGTTGCTCCTAGAAATTCTGACCATAAAAAATAATGAACAGAACCAGTGACAAAGGACAGCCCTGATGAAGACAAAAGCACACCGGAAACAAACCAAGCTTCTGCTGAAGTCATACAGGGAAAGGACAGCCCTTAGCAAAAGACCCTGAACTCTGTACTCCCAAACACCCCTTACAGGACACCATGAAGGACACAGTCAAATGCCTTCTCCAGATCCACAAAGTCTATGTGGACTGGTTGGGTGAATTCCCCTCAAGCACCCGATGGAGGGTATAGAACTTGTCCAGTGTTCCACGACTGGGACAAAAACTACCCTGCTCCTCCTGAATCCAAGGTTTGACTAACAATCAGATTCTCCTTTCCAGCACCCTGGAATAAGCCTTACCTGGGAGGTTGATGAGCGTGATCCCCCTGCAACACACTCTCCAGACCCCCTTCTTAAACAAAGGGACCACCACCCCAGTCTATCAATCCAAAGGCACTGTCTCCAACTGCAACATGATGTTGCAGATATGTGTCAACTGCAACAGTTCTATAACATCCGGAAACTTGAGGTACTCAGGACAGATCTCATCCACCCCCAGAGTCTTGACACCAAGGAGCTTGACAACCACCTTGGTGACTTCAGTCTAAGAGATGGACAAGTCCTCCTCCAAGTCACTGGTCTCCACTTCCTCATTGGAAGATGTGACACTGGGATTGAGGAGATCCTCGAAGTACTGTATTGAACCAAATATAGGACAACCCCTATTATAAGACGGCCCCCCTCTTTCCAAGATTAATCTTCAGAAAAAGACTACATTCACTTTTTTAAAAAAAACTTTTTTTAAATTTTGAGAAATTCATTTAAATAATATACTTACAGACTGCTTTAATATTTGCCTAAAAATGCAATCCGTAATGCATATGTGGGGTTCTGTCAGGAAAGCCACTAGCGATACAGTGAAATTCATTCTTTATTACTAACAAACGGGAGGGTGAAGTGATCACAAATACACATAGTTCACAGTGCAGAATAAAACATAGTGTGCCACAAAGCAGGATGGGAAACATGCAAATATCCTGTTCATACTTCCCAGAGTGAGGTAAAAGCACAAGACTCATCAGGCATTCTGCATTTACGGTAGTTTTACTTCCTGAATCAGACCCGTTTTGAAATGGCAGCGACGTTCTATTTGAGTCTCACAATCACATAATCGGTGCGCTCTTGCTGTTGTCTAATTCTACACAAATAGTTGGTGCCCTCTGCTGTTGCGGTCGTGTAACAACACCAGACAATTATCAGCATGTGTCAATTGTTAGACTCCGATTATAAGACAGCCCCACACTTTTACGCTATTTTCAACGAAAAAACCTCATCTTATATTCGGGTCAATACAGTATTTCTTCTACCGTGTGATAACATCCCCAGTTTAGGTCAGCAGCTCCATACTGTAAACAGTGCTGGTGGAGTACCGCTCCCCCTGCTCCTCCTCCGAGGCACCAAACAGTTTGCCAGAACTTCTTCGAGGCAAATCGATAGTCCTCTTCCATGGCCTCTCTGAACTCCTCCCAGACCCAAGTTTTTGCCTCTGTGACTGCACGAGTTGTGATACGCTTGGACTGCCAGTACCTGTCAGCAGCCTCAGGAATCCCACAAACCAGAATGACCTCTTAGGACTCCTTCTTCAGTCTGACAGCATCCTTTGCTTCCAGTATCCACCACTGCTGCATGACAGGCACCAGAGACCTTGCAACCACAGCTTCATGCAGCTGCATCGACAAAACAGGAATAGAACATGGTCCGCTTGGACTCCATATCTCCAACCTCCCTTGGAATCTGGGAGAAGCTCTTCTGGAGGTGGGAGCTGAAGACTCCATAGACAGAAGGTTCAGCCAGATGCCCAACAGACCCTCACAATACGTTTGGACCTGCCAGGTCTGACCGGCCTCCTCCCCAATAGCAGTGCCAACGCACGACCAGGTGGTGATCGGTAGACAGCTCTGGCCCTCTCTTCACCTGAGTGTCCAAGATATGTGGTCAAAGGTCAGATGACATGACCACAAAGTTGATTATTGACCCCCAGCCTTGGGTATCCTGGTGCCACACGCACTTATGGACACCCTTGCACTTATAGACATCCTTGTGCTTGAACATGGTGTTTGTTATAGACAAACTGTGACTAGCACAGAAGTCCAATAACAGAACACTGCTCAGGTTCAGATTAGGGAGCCCATTCTTCCCGATCACCCCTCCCCAGTTCTCACTGTCATTGCTCACGTGGGCATTGAAGTCCCCCAGTAGAATGATGGAGTCCCCAGTCAGGGCACCATCTAGTACTCCTCCCAGGGACCCCAGGAAGGCCAGGTATTCTGCACTGCCATTTGGTCCATAGGCCACAATAACAGTGAGAGACCTGGCATGGGGACACAATAATTTTATTCATTGGGGTAAACTCCGACACATGGCAGCTTGGGGCTATGCGCAAACCCATACCAGCTCACCACCTCTCTCTGCAAGCAACTCCAGAAAAATGGAGCATCCAACCTTTCTCCAGAGTTCCAGGTCCCAAGCTGCGCATGGAGGTGAGCCTGATTATGCCTAGCTGGTACCTCTCAATCTCTTGTACTCACTTGGTCTCCTTCTTTCCCAGTGAGGTAATATGCCATGTCCTGACAATCAGAAGCTGTGCGTGTGGACCAGGCCATCAAGACACCCGACCTCCGCACAGTCCTCTGTGAACCCGACTCCTACACCTCGGCAGGTGGGCAGGCCCACACCATCCATCTGGACTTAGCCCAGCAGGGTTCCATGGGCAAAGGCCCAGCCATTAGGCACTTGCTTGTAAGCCTCAACAACAGGCCTGGCTCCAGGGTGGGGACTCAGCTGGACCATACCAGGCAATAGCACAGTCCTTGTTTTTGATATTTTCATAGGGGTTTCTGAACCTCTCTTTGTCTGACCCGTCATCTAGGACCTGTTTGCAATGGAGACCCTATCAGCGGCACAAAGCTCCCGACAATGTAGCTTCCAGAGTCCAGCTCATGTCATGGCCCTGGGGTGTGTCTGGCTGTGTGTGTTTGTGTGTGTAGATGTGTGTGTGTGTGGATATGAGAGAGAGTGTGAGTGCGTGGGTGCATGAATGAGTGATGTTTTGCAGGTGCCTCAGCTAGAAGCCGTTGTCACACCTGGAACCACCTCCCACACCTGACTTTCATGATGACATCCAGGTGGCCCAATGATGGGGAAGCTGTGGTCCTATAAAACAAAAGTCATCCCGTGTTTCCCCTACATTGACTTTACCGTGGCGCTCTGCCACGGCTGAAAATCCAGCGCCACGGCTACAAAATGCCGAGATTTTTTTTGCGCTGCTTCCGGAAGCAGGAGCATTAGCATCTCTGTTGTTTAACGTGAACACAGTGGCAGGCAGCAATGAGGCGGGGCATAAGGACATAATTACTTCTCTTTAGTTTTTAGCCTAAAGGCAAGGTGAAGTGGTAAATGCGAACCATTACATGTAACATTACTTTCACTGTGTAAACATTCAAAGTGAAGAAGAAAAACAAAAGATTTGGGAGGTGTTTTTTCCTAGCAAATTTATCAATCAAGTTCCACTAATGACCTCAATACATGGTGAAAGAGAAAAAAAGAGTCAGCGGTGCATCAGTGTGTGTGTGTGTGTGTGTGTGTGTGTGTTGGTTTAAAAATCACCATTTGCATGAAACATTGACATTTGTTATACTGTGGTTGTTTCAACACAGCAGTAACTAACAGTGTTCTTCGCCCGGATCAGACTGCTTACTCATCAGTCCAGTCAGAATAAATCTACATTCTACAGTTGGTAAGTTACTGATCAAATCAGTAATATATCTATTGCAGATAGAATACGCCTGTATATAATGTATATAATGTGATTATTAAAACAGTTTAAACATGTAGCCAATAAATCTTTTGCAGCAAGTCTATATTTTCTTTATTCTAAGTGTTGTGATCGAAAATAGAGGTTTTATTGTTTTTTTATAACCAATTTCCAGCCAGTGAACAGGGAAATTAGTGCATGCAGAGCAATGGGGGTGCAAAAGTCTAAAAAAAAAAAATGCCTCACAACAAAAGTGACAAAAGTTATAATGCATTGCCTGACATACTCATGATGTCACTGGAGTCAAGTGCACAAGCTAGAATCCGACTAACTCCATGACAGATTTCTCAATGGATTTTGCTCTTTTCTTTCTCTTTCTCTCTTTCTTCTGCTCTGACCTGGCTGTTTATTGTAAAGTTTGTATGCATCTATGATGACACTGAGACTGACTGTGTTTGAGCTGTGCATCTAAAATATGCCCAAACTTGTCCTCCTGTCTCTTCCTCTGAGTCATCTTAACCTGGCTCTTCCAGATATATGTGTAGTCCCACGTGTCCAGTTGGTGCTACACGTAGATCTGGGATTACTCTGTCTGAAAGCTTCTGAAAAAGGGAGGGCCATCTAGTATAATATTTTGAGCTGATTGGAGGACGCACCAGCAAGTGTCCACCTATCATGATTTGTCTTTAGCCAATCACAGTAAATCGAGCTCTTGCAAATCCAGCTGGGAGAAAAGCACACACATTTTACCATCAAGAAATGCACAACACATCGTTACCATCAAGAAATGCACAAAGTGCTTACCTTTGCTCATTTTCCAACAAACAATTGTCTCTAGTTCTCCTAAAACAGATTCAATAGCTGCTTCTAGGTGTACGTCCACCAGCACGACCATGTTTGTTTTGCTTTGTTTAAGGACTTGCTGCTATTGTCACACCTGAACACCAGCCCCAAAGCACAATGCTAACACTGATTAGTCCGAACCACCAGTGGAGTCGAGTCCGACAGTTTAGCTGAAGCAGTACAAGATGGATTTTCGTTAGTTTGGAAAACTCCAAATCTCGAGAGAATCCATCTTGCGGCACAAGGTTAGAATAATCTGGTTCTCGTTCCGAAACAACAAATTCTTAATCTGATTCTCCATTTTCTGCCATGGTTTCTGCCAGAGTAATTACTTTGTTTACATCTCCTGTTTCTGTGTTTTGTAATTTCCTATAGACGTGCCTTCATGAAAATTGTGCAGCGATTTTCCATAGCTATGAAAATGAGACTTTATTACTAAAAATTTGCACATCCCTGTTCATATGGAAAAGTGTCTACAGGGCCCAAATGTGATATTGATTGATATGAAGTATTAAAATCACACTTAAAAATTGCATGTCAGATACAGGACTCTGAGCTTGCAGTTGCACTGGAGAACTTTGAGGCTAATAGTTGTTGTGGTGTGGTGTTCTACTGAGTTGAAGCAGTTGCTAGGCTTTGATTTTTTTAGCCACACATTTACACTGAATATAAATATATTGCATAGTATATGCATTTTAGTTTACTATCAAAGCTGATTTGTTTAAAACCTTTAGATTTCAAACTTGATAAATACATATAAAAATACATGAATAAATTATATATTCAAGCGTTTTTGTTGCTTGTTATTTATGGTTCTATCTGAATTGGCCAGTCTTCTCATGTTTCTTTTCCAAGAAACATATAGCACTGGTTCACCACTTATGGAAAGAGCTGTGAGTGAAATGAGTATCAGATATCTGAAGTATGTGCACTGTGCAACTATACACCAGTGACATTCTGACTCTTCTCTATAACCAAGCATCAGCACTGGCAGTGATATTAATATGAGAATCCAACAGACCTGAGTGCCTATCATAAAAACTGTCAACTGAAATCTGACCTTAAATAAATCACTGCATTTAATGAACCAAATCCTTCACAAACCATGCCATGCACTCTTGCTATGTTAAATTAAAAAATACTGTGAACATAAAACACCTAGTAAATATTTATGAACCAATTACAAGTTCAATGTAGAAATTTTCATTATTATAACAAGACTATTGGTTAGTTTGTAATAACACTTTCAGTACACTTTATAAGCATTTAAAAACAATTGTGGATTGAAATTGTTTATAAGCTATTTTGTAATCTAAGTCACTATCATTTTACATAAGAATCAAAATCTTCAATAGTTTCTAAAAATTGAAGTTTTTTAAAAACGTGAGCATTTTACATGCATTTTTACATTTATGAAATGCTTTTTTACATTATCTTTTGAAATGCAGTCATATAAAATAAACAGTCTTTCTTGCTATGTTTTTGCAAACTTGAACGATATAGCTCAGACACAGATACACTTCTGTCGCCGCATATGGAGTATGCACATCAACTGTCACAGAGGTATGGAGCATTCTACACTTTACCAAATTGAGCAACGTGCTTGTGCTGAGTAGACACACTTGAACATATATAAGAAGCAGCTCTGAATGCTTGTTTCAACTGACAGGCATCTGACTCAGGTGAGCGCAGTCAACCATGTATTATTGTAATTTTTATGGTTTCACAGAGGTTCATTTAAAACTAACACAGTTTAATAGAGAAACATCTGAATGTTCCAATTAATTAAATATTGTGTAATTTGTTACAAAAATTTTGGGCTTTATCAAAACCTCTGAAATTTGGCCATTTTATTGTCTTTTGTAGCATTATTGGTTTTACACAAGACTTCCATAGTTTTCTGTCAGGATCCGGTGAGGTAAGCAGATAATTGCAAACATGAATCCACACAAAAAAAAAAATTATTAAAGAACTACATATACATATTTACATTTGTCAAAGTAAAATATTAAAGAATATCTGTGAAAATTTCAGGCTCCACAAATAGTGCCACCATGAGCACAGACGCTGAGATGGAGCAGTATGGCCCGGCGGCCATTTACCTCCGGAAGCCAGAAAAGGAGAGGATTGAGGCTCAGAACACTCCATTTGATGCCAAAACAGCCTACTTTGTGATTGATCCTGATGACCTGTATGTCAAGTGTAAAGTCATCAAGAGAGAGGGTGGTAAAGCCACTGTTGAGACCGATGCTGGGAAGGTAAAGTTTCATTTTATTCTGCACTTATAAGCTTTTGTTATCTTGGTCTTACATAGCTACAAATTCTATAAGCAAAAGCATTTGTGACAACTAAAATGTAATTTTTGTTTTAGACTGTCACTGTTTCTGAAGATGATATCCATCCCAGAAACCCTCCAAAGTTCAACAAAATTGAGGACATGGCCATGATGACCCACCTCAATGAGCCTTGTGTGCTGTTTAACCTTAAAGATCGTTTTGCATCATGGATGATCTACGTGAGTTCTTAACTAGAACAAGTGATAAAAAAATAAATATATTTCCAATGTAAAAATGACTTGTGTTTTCCGCTGTAACAGACCTACTCAGGGTTGTTCTGCGTGGTCGTGAATCCCTACAAGTGGCTTCCTGTGTATGACGCTGTCTGTGTAGCAGCATACAGAGGCAAGAAGAGGATTGAGGCTCCACCCCACATCTTCTCCATCTCTGACAATGCCTATCAGTTCATGCTCACTGGTAAGATAAATGTTGCAAGTGCTGAAAACAGTCAAAAGATTTTTTTTTTTAAATTTACAGTAGAATGGTTGTTTGCATTTCAGACCGTGAGAACCAGTCTGTACTGATTACGTGAGTATACCAATAACTGAAATGCTGAAATAAGTATTACTATAAATGTATATTTCAAAAAGCTAAATACAGAAAATGTCTCTTGTAACTCAGCGGAGAATCCGGTGCTGGAAAGACTGTCAATACCAAGCGTGTCATCCAGTACTTTGCAACAATTGCAGCTCTTGGTGGCAAAAAGGATGCAGGAAGCTCT
>SSNP01000054.1:1069494-1092651 GCA_006937955.1 Pachypanchax playfairii
GCAAAATCCAGGTACATATGATTTCAAATTGTATACTATAGAAAAATACTCTACATCAAAGCACAACCAAATAATCTTTTAAATAATATTTTGCAGGGATCTCTTGAGGACCAGATTGTTGCTGCTAACCCACTGTTGGAAGCCTATGGAAATGCCAAGACTGTGAGGAATGACAACTCCTCCCGTTTTGTAAGTTATTGGAAAAAAGATACATTTTCTCATGAATTATCTATCTTACAAATGAACCAATGCTAATAAAAATGTGATTGTCTAGGGTAAATTCATCAGGATCCACTTTGGCTCCACTGGAAAGCTGGCTTCAGCTGATATTGAAACTTGTAAGTTTTAACCACTGTATCACCTGTGCAACACCTTATGTTTACTAAATCCCAGTTGTTTACATGTAGTAGAAAAAAATTTTCTCTCGACATTATTCAACTATTATATGACCTGTGAGTAAATATTTAATTTCTGCTCAATTGGATGATAAATATTGGAAAAGTTACTTGATATAATTTGAGTAACTTATGAGGCAACAGAAATTTACCCAACTGGTGCTGAAGGTAAGAGTTATGCTATGGTACATGACATCTTGAAAATCCCATTTTCATCTGTTTCTCATAGATCTGCTGGAGAAATCCCGTGTAACCTTCCAGTTGTCTGCTGAGAGGAGCTACCATATCTTCTATCAGCTGATGACAGGCCACAAGCCTGAGCTTCTGGGTATGTTATTATAATAATTATTTTATTAAAAATGATTTTTAAATTATCAAAGGAAAATCAGCTGATGACAGGCCACAAACCAGAGCTCATTGGTAAATTACCATAAACTGAAAAGCCAGTTTAAAAAGAGCTCATCTAATATCGAAAGAAAAGCTGAAGTATTTTGTTTTGTCAATTATCAAAGGAAAATCTAATATATCTTGTTGCTGTTATTTCAGATGCTCTGCTGATCACCACAAACCCCTACGACTTCCCAATGATCAGCATGGGTGAAATCACTGTCAAGAGCATCAATGATGTGGAGGAGTTCATCGCAACTGATGTATAAACACACTTAACTATTGATTTAGATTTTTATAATTCATAGTAAACCTATTTTTTAACCAATATGACATAATATTTTGCAGACTGCTATTGATATCTTGGGCTTCACTGCTGATGAGAAAATTAACATCTACAAGCTGACTGGTGCTGTGATACATCATGGCAACATGAAATTCAAGCAGAAGCAGCGTGAGGAGCAGGCTGAACCTGATGGCACTGAGGGTAATAAAGAAAATTATGCAATTTTCATCTTTGAAGTTTCACAATGATTTGAAACTAAATTTCTTCTGACGTAGAAAATAAATGAAGTCTTAGTGTACTACTGTGTACATTTTTGATTAGTGATAACTTTTAACGTTCTTTTCATCAGTGGCTGATAAAATCGCCTACCTTATGGGCCTGAACTCAGCTGATATGCTGAAAGCTTTGTGCTACCCAAGAGTCAAGGTCGGAAATGAGATGGTCACCAAAGGTCAGACTGTCCCACAGGTAATTAAATGAAACATCGAATCTAGAATTTTTTCAATCAATTAAAAATTTTGAAATTTGTACATTCTAAAATATCAATTCTAAAATCTAGGTCAACAATGCTGTCTCAGCTCTGTGCAAGTCTGTCTATGAGAAAATGTTCTTGTGGATGGTCATCCGTATCAATGAGATGTTGGACACAAAGCAGCCAAGAACATTCTTCATTGGAGTGTTGGACATTGCTGGCTTTGAGATCTTTGATGTAAGTGGTTAAAATGAACTAAACAAGTTTTAAACTTAATAGTATTTTGTCATGACATTAAAAAAACTTTGTGTCATTACAGTTCAACAGCTTGGAGCAGCTCTGCATCAACTTCACCAATGAGAAATTGCAACAGTTCTTCAACCAACACATGTTTGTCCTGGAGCAAGAGGAGTACAAGAAGGAGGGTATTGAATGGGAGTTCATTGACTTCGGTATGGACTTGGCTGCCTGTATTGAGCTTATTGAGAAGGTTGGTAGCTGCAATGCCAGTACATTATGATGTGTTCATCTACAAACATTTGTAAACTTGTTAAACATACTTTTGATGTTGTACATTTAATTTAAAATGTCAACTGTTCCTAGCCAATGGGCATCTTCTCCATCCTTGAAGAGGAGTGCATGTTCCCCAAGGCCTCTGATACAACTTTCAAGAACAAGCTAATTGATCAGCATCTTGGCAAGAACAAGGCCTTTGAGAAGCCAAAACCTGGAAAGGGCAAGGCTGAGGCTCATTTTGCCCTGGTTCACTATGCTGGTACAGTGGACTACAACATCTCTGGCTGGCTGGACAAGAACAAGGACCCACTGAATGAATCTGTTGTTCAGCTCTACCAGAAATCTGGAAACAAACTGTTGTGCTACCTGTATGCAGCTCATGCCTCAGCTGAGGGTAAGAAATATAACAGAGAAAAAATAATCTAAATTTTTTAAACTGGAATAAGGAGACATGCTGTTTTTTATGCAGTATATTTGTGAATATCAATTATTATGTAAAAGTGATTGTTTTTATAGTGACAGACAGAATATTGCTATTTTTTGTGGTAAATTGAATTTTATTTGTAAAAGTGTCTGTGATAACAATGTGTAAAAGGCAAAATAAGGAGCTAATTAAAAGGTCAAATTTTAGTAATACACCTAAACATACTTCATTACATCACATAAATTAAATTCTTCTTTCCTTTAAAGCTGAATCTGGTGGTGGTGGAAAGAAGGGTGGCAAGAAGAAGGGTGGTTCCTTCCAGACTGTGTCTGCTGTGTTCAGGGTATGTAAAATTCCATTGCATTTGAAACCACTGAAAATCTAATTATGTATTAATACTCATATTTTTTATATTATGACATTGATCCACAGGAGAACTTGGGCAAACTGATGACCAACTTGAGGAGCACTCACCCTCACTTTGTGCGTTGCCTGATTCCCAATGAAACTAAGACTCCAGGTGATATGCTCATAATCCTAATTTCTATATTAAAGATACATGGAGACATAGACCATATGTAATTTGAAAAATTCCACTAACACCCAGGTATTTTGGAGAACCACTTGGTCATCCACCAGCTGAGGTGTAATGGTGTGCTGGAGGGCATCAGAATCTGCAGGAAAGGCTTCCCCAGCAGAATCCTCTATGGTGACTTCAAGCAGAGGTTTAAACCGTTCATTACTAAAATGTAAAAATGGTTTCATTTGTCAATCTGAGAAAGAAATAAAACTTTATTGTTGTTCATATTAGATACAAAGTATTGAATGCCAGTGTCATCCCTGAGGGACAGTTCATTGACAACAAGAAAGCTTCAGAGAAGCTGTTGGGCTCCATTGATGTGGACCACACTCAGTACAGATTTGGACACACTAAGGTTTGTATCTATAGAATATTACAAAAAACTCATAGCAAATACTGTATGCAATTTCCTTGTAGACTGACAAGCAACTCTTTCATTTTGTCAACAAAGGTGTTCTTCAAAGCTGGTCTTCTGGGTACACTTGAGGAGATGAGAGATGAGAAACTGGCTGAGCTGGTGACCATGACTCAGGCTCTTTGCAGAGCTTTCTTAATGAGGAGGGAGTTTGTCAAAATGATGGAGAGGAGGTACCATTAACTGAAATTATGAATGTATGACTAAATATTTTACGTGTAAAGATTTTTCTTGCATTGAAACCTTCTTGCCCTCGAATCAAGTGGAAAATGAGTGCTGAAGTTGCACAACCAATAACACAACCTGTGCATAGCTTTATACAAATAATTTAAAGAGGCCCTTCCATTAAAAACGGTTTTTCTGAGGTTTCTGTTGAATATTTTAGCTCCACAGGTGTTCTTACCTTCATAGTGGGTGTGAAAACAGGTCAACAACTTCTCTTTCAGTTTTTATCTCTTAAACTACGCAGGTGGCGATAAAACCTGAGTTCTCCTGAGTTCGAACGACCTGTATTTGTTTCGTCACAGCTCCTTTGTTCGTTAGTATTCGGCAGCTCCCGCAGTTGAAACCACGCCAAGCAGTCTGCTTGATAAAAGCTGTAGCATAAGACGTAGCAAACAGGAAGAAACAACGTCTAACGTTGCCCTGCGCAGCGGGGCAGGACACAGTATACCTTGCTCTGATAGATTGGCTAAAAAACTAGCCTGAGTCCAGCAAATTCGAATAATGAATATGAACGAGCTGCTGCTCGAGGCCTGACGGAAGGAGCAGGAACCACTCGAATTTTAATGCAGATTGAAAGGTTTGTTAATTAGTGTTTCCTGACGTTTTAGATATAAAATGTTTCGTATATTACTGGTTAATACTGAAGAAATAACCACAAAGTCCTGAAATTTGTATAAAATGGCCTCTTTAAGATGCATATGTCATAAAAATAAATATATTCTGCTTTGTAGAGATGCAATTTACTCAATCCAGTACAACGTCCGGTCATTCATGAATGTGAAGAACTGGCCATGGATGAACCTGTACTTCAAGATCAAACCTCTTCTGAAGAGTGCTGAGACTGAAAAGGAGCTTATGCAGATGAAGGAGAACTATGAGAAGATGCAGTCAGACCTGGCTACTGCTCTGGCCAAGAAGAAGGAGCTGGAAGAGAAAATGGTTTCACTGCTCCAGGAGAAGAATGACTTGCAGCTCCAAGTGGCATCTGTAAGTCTATAGCTCATTTGTTAGGATTTCCAGGAGCTCATAAATACTCAGAATACTGCCCTCATATGTGTTCCCTTTTTAAATTAAGCACACAATATACCACATGTAAATGTAATTTCTAGGAAACAGAAAACCTTTCAGATGCTGAGGAAAGGTGTGAAGGGCTCATCAAGAGCAAGATCCAGCTTGAGGCTAAACTCAAAGAGACAACTGAGAGACTGGAGGATGAAGAGGAAATCAATGCTGAACTGACTGCCAAGAAGAGGAAGCTGGAGGATGAATGTTCTGAGCTGAAGAAGGACATTGATGACTTGGAGCTCACCTTGGCCAAAGTGGAGAAGGAGAAACATGCTACTGAAAACAAGGTTCAGATCAGTTACACACACACACCATTATCTGAATACAACATGTCAATTTATGTGAATGTGAAGGTTTTTTAAATGTGTATTTCATGCAACATTTAGGTGAAAAACTTGACAGAAGAAATGGCTACTCAAGATGAGTCCATTGCCAAGTTGACCAAAGAGAAGAAAGCCCTCCAAGAGGCTCATCAGCAAACACTGGATGATCTCCAGGCTGAGGAGGACAAAGTCAACACACTGACCAAGGCCAAGACAAAGCTGGAACAGCAAGTGGACGATGTATAAAAATATTTATACCATTTCTTTGTTAATCTTTGTATTAGCATATTATGTTTTGTTTGTAATTATTTTTAAAAATTAGTATATCTGCCATCTGACAGCTTGAAGGCTCACTGGAGCAAGAGAAGAAACTCCGTATGGACCTTGAGAGGGCCAAGAGGAAGCTTGAGGGAGATCTGAAACTGGCTCAGGAATCCATAATGGATCTGGAGAATGATAAGCAGCAATCTGATGAGAAAATCAAGAAGTAAATTAACCAACTGATCTTTTTTTCTTGCACATTAGCAGTTAATGTGGTTTCAGATTTAAAAAAAAAACTATTTTTGTTGAAATTCAGGAAGGACTTTGAAATCAGCCAACTTCTCAGCAAGATTGAGGATGAACAGTCCCTTGGTGCTCAGCTTCAGAAGAAGATTAAGGAACTCCAGGTAAAATGATTTAAATAAATTTCTAGGTAACAGTTTAAATTAGTTATATTTAATAAAAAAGTCTAGGTTCATCTTGAAGTATTTAAAACTACTTTCATGTGCTCATACCTAGGCCCGCATTGAGGAGCTGGAAGAGGAGATTGAGGCAGAGAGAGCTGCTCGTGCTAAAGTAGAGAAGCAGAGAGCTGACCTCTCCAGGGAGCTTGAGGAAATCAGTGAGAGGCTCGAGGAAGCTGGTGGAGCAACAGCTGCTCAGATTGAGATGAACAAGAAGCGTGAGGCTGAGTTCCAGAAGCTGCGTCGTGATCTTGAAGAGTCCACCTTGCAGCATGAAGCTACTGCAGCAGCTCTCCGCAAGAAACAGGCCGACAGTGTTGCAGAGCTGGGAGAGCAGATTGACAACCTGCAACGCGTCAAACAGAAGCTGGAGAAGGAGAAGAGCGAGTACAAGATGGAGATTGATGACCTCTCAAGCAACATGGAAGCTGTTGCCAAAGCCAAGGTGACAGACCAGTGTCCTTACCCTCATGATCAGAAACAAGTATTGTAAATCATAAAACGCTAAAAAAAACCTCTACATCAATGCTTTGTGGCTGCAGGGCAACTTGGAGAAAATGTGCAGAACTCTTGAGGACCAACTGAGTGAAATCAAAACCAAAAATGATGAGAACGTTCGCCAGCTGAATGACATTAATGCACAGAAGGCAAGGTTCCAGACAGAGAATGGTAATTGATCCAACATTTAAAAAATCTGATATTAAAATCTTAAAGCTCCAGAAGTAAAATATGTGTGATGTTCACAGGTGAACTGGGTCGCCAACTTGAGGAGAAAGAAGCTCTTGTTTCTCAGCTGACAAGAGGCAAACAGGCCTTCACTCAGCAGATTGAGGAGCTCAAGAGACACGTGGAAGAGGAAGTCAAGGTATCAATGTTTCCTACTTATTTTATTAAATCAAATATTTGGTCTTCTTGATACTGACTTTGTTTTACAGGCCAAGAACGCCCTGGCCCATGCTGTTCAGTCTGCCCGCCATGACTGTGATCTGCTCAGAGAGCAGTATGAGGAGGAGCAGGAGGCCAAGGCTGAGCTGCAGAGATCTATGTCTAAGGCCAACAGTGAGGTGGCTCAGTGGAGAAGCAAATACGAGACTGATGCCATCCAGCGCACTGAGGAACTGGAGGAGGCCAAGTATGTCACTACAATCATCATCGTCATTATAAAGAGATTTCATTATACTTGTTTTCTTTTAACCAATTCAAACAACTCTTCACCAAAGGAAAAAGCTTGCCCAGCGCCTTCAGGAGGCTGAGGAATCCATTGAGGCTGTGAACTCCAAGTGTGCCTCTTTGGAGAAGACCAAGCAGAGGCTGCAGGGTGAGGTGGAGGACCTCATGATTGATGTGGAGAGAGCTAATGCTCTGGCTGCCAACCTTGACAAGAAGCAGAGGAACTTTGACAAGGTACAAAAAGATCACAGGCAGTGCCAGATTTACGTAAATAAAATCTAAAATATGTATTAACTTTTTTATTTGTAGGTGCTGTCAGAATGGAAGCAGAAGTATGAGGAGAGCCAGGCTGAGCTTGAAGGTGCCCAAAAGGAGGCTCGTTCTCTGAGCACTGAGCTGTTCAAGATGAAGAACTCCTATGAGGAGGCCCTGGATCAGCTGGAGACCATGAAGAGAGAGAACAAAAACCTGCAGCGTACGTACTCATACCTTCAAGACACATTAAATAGTATGAATAAGTCTTAAACATTTAACGTAATTTCTGTCTTTTTTCTATGTTAGAGGAGATCTCAGATCTGACTGAACAGATTGGTGAGACTGGAAAGAGCATCCATGAGTTGGAGAAAGCCAAGAAGACCGTGGAGACTGAGAAATCTGAAATTCAGGCTGCATTGGAGGAAGCTGAGGTAAAATCTTGATTATCTTTTCTTGAACTATTCCCAAATTCAAAATGCATCAGCCAGCGCAGGCACAGGATTTATTCATTTATTTTAGAAACAGCTAATTTTGGTGTCTGATTAAAAATGTTAAGGGCACACTGGAGCATGAGGAAGCCAAGATTCTGCGTGTCCAGCTTGAGCTCAACCAGGTCAAAGGTGAGGTTGACAGGAAGCTGGCTGAGAAGGATGAGGAAATGGAGCAGATCAAGAGAAACAGCCAGAGGGTGATCGACTCCATGCAGAGCAGTCTTGATGCTGAGGTCAGGAGCAGGAATGATGCCCTGAGAGTCAAGAAGAAGATGGAGGGAGACCTGAATGAGATGGAGATTCAGCTGAGCCATGCCAACAGGCAGGCTGCTGAGGCCCAGAAACAACTGAGGAATGTCCAGGGACAACTCAAGGTGAGACTGGTTGTACATTAGAATTTAACAAAACTGTTTGAAAGTAAAGAACATTCTAACGGATTTCTATTTATGCTGTTAGGATGCTCAACTGCACCTTGATGATGCTGTCAGAGGACAGGAAGACATGAAGGAGCAGGTTGCCATGGTGGAGCGCAGGAATGGTCTGATGATGGCTGAGATTGATGAGCTGAGAGCTGCTCTGGAGCAGACTGAGAGAGCACGTAAAGTGGCTGAGCAGGAACTGGTTGATGCCAGTGAGCGTGTTGGACTGCTTCACTCTCAGGTTGGATTTTACTCATTTAAATGAACTGAAACCTATAAAAGATCTGTGAAATGTATACTTAAAATGTCTTGTTTTGTCATTTTTCAGAACACTAGCCTTCTGAACACCAAGAAGAAGCTAGAGACTGATCTTGTGCAGGTTCAGGGCGAGGTGGATGATGCTGTTCAGGAAGCAAGAAACGCTGAGGAGAAGGCCAAGAAGGCCATCACTGATGTGAGCCGGCTTTTATACTTAAATTGATTTTTCCCAAAACATCTGCTCAAATTTGCCCAGACTATCAAAATTGGAATTTGAAATTATCCATTATCACAGGCTGCCATGATGGCTGAGGAGCTGAAGAAGGAACAGGACACCAGTGCTCACCTGGAGAGGATGAAGAAGAACCTGGAGGTCACAGTTAAGGACCTGCAGCACCGTCTGGATGAGGCCGAGAATCTCGCCATGAAGGGTGGCAAGAAGCAGCTCCAGAAACTGGAACAGAGGGTATGAACTGCATTATATAAATGGAATGAAGATTTTTTTTAAATAACATCTTGTATTTGTAATTTAAAATTTATTTTCCACTACAAAGTGAAATGCTTCTGAAAAAATGTAATTATTTATCATTATAGGTTCGTGAACTGGAGTCTGAAGTTGAAGCTGAGCAGAAACGTGGAGCTGATGCTGTTAAAGGAGTTCGCAAATATGAGAGGAGAGTGAAGGAGCTGACATACCAGGTATATTATGTTATTGTATCAAAATGTCATTTTTTCACCCATTGTTTGAAGTTTAGCAAGTTCATAAGTGGATTTTTCTATCTTTGTAGACTGAGGAGGACAAAAAGAATATCACCAGACTTCAGGATCTGGTGGACAAGCTGCAGCTCAAAGTCAAGGCTTACAAGAGACAGGCTGAGGAAGCTGTAAGTTATATATTTCTATTGTCTGTTTTTAGTATTAAACAACAAACATCTTACTAAACTATATAATTTCATTTCTTACCCAGGAGGAGCAGGCCAACATCCACATGTCTAAGCTCAGGAAGGTTCAGCATGAGTTGGAGGAAGCTCAGGAGCGTGCTGACATCGCTGAGTCCCAGGTCAACAAACTCAGAGCCAAGAGCCGTGAGGTTGGCAAGGTAATTCTTTTCAATCTTTTACATCAACATTTGGTGATTAACGATACAGGTGACAGATTGGTAATATTACAATTTTTTAAATGAAAGCTGACTTTTGGAACAATATGATCAACAAGACTGACTTTTCTCAAAAATCATAAATTTTCATTAATTATTACAAAACTTGTTATCTTTACGCACAGTTCACAAAAAGAACCTACCCTAGTTGCAGCCTAGGGCATGTTGATGTTTTATCCTGTGTCAGGATCCAGTGAGCCAGTAAATGCTTGGAAAAGTGACACACCGCTGTGGAATAACAATTGGCCTATATTAAGCCAGTAACCATTGCAAGAATTCAAGTATTCTCTGGCTGCTTGTTGGTTCAAGTGCTACATGCTCTGAGAGTTAAGCAATGTGACAATCAATATAAATTAATGGGAATCCCAGCAGCCCTCTAAATTTATGTTCAGTTCTTGTTGCCAGCTGATGGTGTCTCAACAGTGTTAAAATAGTGTTGACTGCTTTATTTGGAAAGTAGTCTTATTCACTTCAAAGGTAATATAGGCCAGAAACACTTGTAGTAACTCAAGGGTTGTAAACTGATATGAATACTGTTTTTTAATAAACACCATAAGTAATGTGTTTTCCTTTCTTCCTTTTAGACTGATGCTGCTGAGTAAGAAAAAACAAAAGGACCACACAACACATTTCATATAATATGAAATTTCTGTTGTAACATGTACAAAATAAAATATTTTATTCAGAGCACTTTTGTGTCTTTGTAATTTTTGTCTGTGTGTTGGTGTCTTACCAAATTTGGAGCTTCAGTTTAAAATTTCAAACTTTAAAAAAATTGTTTGACAAAAAATTATTTGAGGATTTTTCAACAAACCTGGTAGTATTCCTTTGTCTTTGAAGCATGGCAGGAATTGCAGTTACATAAAAAAATACAACGTGAAGGACATGGATGAAACTCTAGACTGCTTACTAAAAGAGTCAGGAAGTATTAATTAACAACTTTTAAAGGTGATCTTGGGCTTGTTGCTGAACTTAGGAGCAGATGTGATTTATAAGAACATTTCACACTAACAAGTTACACATAGGTTTGCCAAGATATTTTAGGGGACTAGCTTGAGCAGTCTTAAAGACAGCTGCTTGAAAGAGGACAAGGCATTTGGAAAGTCAGTATCATGTAACAGATTCAAGCAAATGTCCTTCCTGTCAACAAAGTTGTTTATGTGTCAGTAAATGATTTATTTGTCTTGCTAAAACTGTGAGCTAGAATGTAAATTCTTTTCATCACATTGATGTGAAAAATCTACAAACTAGGAGCCATTGAAAAAGGTTGTTTCACTCGCCTGTAGTATGGTCTAATTCATCATAGAATTAATAAAATATAAATAATGTCAAGAATAATGAAAAAAAGCAACTTTGATCTTTAAACAATGTAAGATTTCCAAGAACATTCAAACTTTACTCAAACAAGCTAACTAAAAAACAGTTAGGACCACTAACTAATGCTCTAAAACAGTATGTTGATCAAGGGTTCTTCAAATCAATTAAAAATGTCTTCTGACATTGCTTCCAAAAATAAAGTACAAGTCTCCTCACTTGTCTAACTGTCCATTCAGATCACACATGGAATTATGAATAAATTGAACTGAGAAAGAGTTAAGTAAATATAAAACGATAACATATAGTTACAGTAACAATCTGTTATACAATAAATTCCTAATTATGTTGATTGTGAATCCAACTGTCATTCATAATAACAGATCTGACATCACTAACATCTTGTTTACTGGCACAGGACTTATTTTGGGTGTCATCCTAACCCAGAAGGCAACTGTTCTTCTTTTCCATTCCAAGATGAAATGTAATCCCTCACCTCAGTCTCTATGGAGCAGTTCTCAGACCTATTTGATTTCAGACAGCTGCAAGATCTGCCTTCCCTACAATTGTATATAACTGACATTTAAATGCTCCTTCAAAATCCTCATCTGGGTCATTGCATTTTGAATTGTCTTATATTACCTCACTGAAGAGGATTAAGAATGTTGGGTTATTATGAGTACATGTAGGTGACAGACATGTGTGCTAATTAGAAAAGATAAATCCATCCATCCATTCATTTCCTGTCCTTGGTACATGGCTGAATTTATCTTACTCCAACTTCATTTGGATAAAAGGCAATTCCAGTGACCATCTAAACCATCTTTGATCAGATCTAGTTCAAATAGAGGGTTTTAACAGGGACTAAAATATTCTAAACTAAAAGCAACAAATTTTAGAGTTTCTTTTTGATACAGTATGTGTTTGAACTGACCTGGACAAGTTCTAATAGCTCTGGATTTTTTAAAAGGGACTCAAATTATGCTTATTTTAATTTTAATTTTCACAAAGCAAATACAAATTTTACAAATAAATTATTAAAAAAATGTTTTAATGATTGTGTTTTTAGTGTAAAATAGTTTAGTTCACATTTGAATTTTGCAAGAGTGTTTTTTTTTTTATTAGAGCTGATCAAAGATGGCCCAGATTTAGCCAAACTTTGACATGGAAGCAAGAATTGGAAGTTAATTCAGCATGGACTCGTTTTGCACTGTTCCAGGTCATAAGTAGGCAGGAGTATATCACAGCTGTCATCAAGCAAGAGGCAGGGTACACCCTGTACATGTCACCATTCCATCACAGAACCAATAAAGTAGCACATGCTTACATAGAGTCACTCCTACTCTCAATTTAGAGTTCCCACAAAACCTTGCATGCATGTGAAGAACATGCAAACTCTACACAGAAGGGTTTCCTAATACCTAAAGTCAACAGTGCTAACCACTGTACCATCTAGCAGCTCTAAAAACATAAGCATTAACATTTATCTTTAAATGGGTAAATACTTGATATCTGAGCACAACAGTGTTTAGCTGGATAAAATATTAATTAATAACAGAGATACGGGATAAATTAGTTCTGTACTTCCCTTCAATTTCAATCACCTTAAAATAGCATCATGAGCCCAGGTACAGAGATGGTGGCCTATGGCATCAAAACACCACAACTGTGTTTATAAATTCATCAAAGAAGAAAAGGACAAAACCACGACCAATAAAAAAATTTTTTATAAAATTTTGCTTAAAAAAAACAAGCAAAAAACACTAAAATAGAAATTTTCTAAGCAAAAATATTAAACATTTTCTTGGACCTCACTTCTTTCTTGAAATGCTTCAACTCCAATAACTGTCTGATGGGGGAGTTCTAAGCATGTAAGCTGATGTGCATGCACACTGAATCACTGAAATCACAACTATCCCCTGACCCCTAGGCCCCAAGGTCACCGAGCCCTGGTCTGGCTCTGTATTGGGGGGCAGCATGCTAAGTTCTGGTGGTGGGGGCTACTTTGCACTCTTGCAAACATCCCCTCTGCATTGGGCCTGTGTAGATACGTGTAGATACCAGTCTGCTTGGGACTGCTGGGCTCCCTGGCATTCAAACTCAATGCGTTTTTATGCCCATGGGGCTGGACTAGTGTTTGACTGAAATGACATTCTGGCAACATTGTACCTTTTCAGTGCAGTCATTCCACATAATAAATACATGAACACAAGCACACACATATAGAAGCATGGACACACAGACAGACACAATAGTGCATGCAAATAATTGAATCTATACACACATACTGATCAATACAAAGCTACCTCACCACATACACCAAAAAACACACAAGTGCACCCACATGCACACAAACACATAAGTAAACAATTTTTATATTAAAAACTCTTATATACAGTATTTTATCTCTATGATTGTGATTAACATCAAGAAATGTATTT
Organism: Pachypanchax playfairii; assembly: GCA_006937955.1. Classification (NCBI taxonomy): domain Eukaryota; kingdom Metazoa; phylum Chordata; class Actinopteri; order Cyprinodontiformes; family Aplocheilidae; genus Pachypanchax; species Pachypanchax playfairii. Next base: position 1,082,812 of record SSNP01000054.1, read on the forward strand.
GGACTGTTTTGCTTTTTATTAGTTTTTGTTGTTTCTGTGTTGTTTCCTCCTCTATAACCTCCTTACCCCATATACCTTATTGTTTTTAAAGGTCTATGTCTCTCTGCCTGTCCTAACCTGGCTCTGCCAGATCTATGTGTAGCCCCGCCTCTTCTCGATTCGGGGACACATACATCTGGAACTGCTCCGTTTTAAACCGTCTATTAAAGGGAGGGACAGCTGATATATTTTAAGCTGATTGGAGGATGAGCCAGCAAGTGTCTGCCTTTGATAATTTGTCTTTAGCCAATCACAGTAAATCAAGCTCTTGCAACTCCATTCGAGAGAAAAACACACATCAATACCACGAAGAAAAGCAAAACACATCTTTACCATCAGGAAATGCACAAAGTTGTTACCTTTGCTCATTTTTCAATGAAGAAATAATCTCTACAGTAGTTCTCCGAAAACAGATTAAATATCCACTTATACATCCACCAGCGCAGCCATATTTGTTTTGCTTTGTCTCCCAGGGCACTTGTTGCCAATCATACCTGAACACCCGCCCCAAAGCACAATGCTAACACATGATTGGTGCAAATGTTTTTTTGACCAAAATAGAGCAGTACAAGACAGATTTTCGTGGGTTTGGGAGACTCCAAATCTCACGAGAATCCATCTTGCAGCGCAAGGCTATGCCTGTCCACCCCATCTCTAAAACCAGATACGTCAATTCTGTCTGCCAAACATGTCAATCTATGAGTAAACCTTTGTCATGAGTAAAAAAAAAAACAAAAAACAGTGAATATTATTTGAGGGGGATAAGCAGAATGTGACTAGATTTCAGAAACTGGCAGATAAGTTGCATCTCAAAGTCAAGGCTAAAAAAGACAGCCTAAAGAGGATGTGAGCAATTTACTAATAAATGTTGATAGATAAAGATAAATCTGACATTTTGAATCTGGTTTCTGTGGAGAGGTTTGGGTAGTCAGTGCTTACCTGAAGTAAATGGCTATCAGGATGATACAATTTGGGAGATATATATTTTGGAGAAATAAATCTAATGACTTGTCAGAAATACTAAGGTAAACTTTTTAACATAATTCAACATTTGAAACAATTTGGACGTCATAAATTTTGTAGCAGTTCAAGCAGATGGTCTTTGGTATACCTAAATGCCATGTTAAATGTGTAATAAATACTAATGTATCAACAAATAACATTTTTATGTTCAAATATTGGTTTTGCTGTTCGGGGCCTCTTTCAGAGTGCAACAAATGAAATAAACTTAATGTGGTAACCTTACCAGGTGTGACACTACCAGACAAATATAAATATCCTTAAAATATAATCTCCTTGAACCAATTTAATGAATGCAACTGTTTTTGTCATTATAGCGGTGGCATAAATGACTAGCAAACAAACCAAGAAAAACATTTTTGCTATTACTGCTGTACATTTTATGAATACATGTTCAGTAATTTCATACAAAAAATTAGACGAGATTTACCTTTGTTAATTGGTCATATTAAATATTATGCTGATAATGTTGATTGTAAAGCTTTTTTCTTATTCAATCGAGTTAAAAATGAACTTCTGGATTTATTTTTATTTTATTAAAAATCTCAGTCTTCTCAACCTTTAAAAAGCAGGATACTGAGTTTTATTTTTGCCTATATACAGTAAATTACATTTAAAAAAAAAAAAAAGCTAAATCAAAAGATGAGTTATGATGCATAGTAAACATATTAACAACAAATCTTTAGCAGGATCTTCACATTATGGTAAATATTTGAAAAGAAAAAAACATTTTCTATGTCAAAATGTTTTCAGAATTCACAGACTTTTCGCATTAATCTTTCACTTTATAATGAATGTATGATGTACAGTGGAACGACCTCGGTGCCCAGCAGTTTTGTGTATCTAAGCGTTGTGTGCAATTATCCGTCGGTGTTTAGTATTGATAACAGGTAATCAGAAATGATGTAATAATGCAATTAAAATATATTAGGAGAATACAACTCTCAAACAGACCAAGTTATATATTCGTAGAGCTGATCCAATATAACACTGGTAACAGATATGCGCCAGATACGCACACGCATGGACGCAACGGTGACAGCATAGATTAAGTTACAGTTAGTAACAGAACAGAACGGTTTTCTATATCGGATAATAAGAATTCATGATCAGGCACTAAAAACTAGAACAAATGTTACATTTGACACTATTTCACACTGAAGAAGTTGGTGATTATTTTTTGGCAATCCTCGGACAGCTTCAGGCAGACGCGCGCCAGACACGCGTGCGTAAACGCCAGAGCAGTCTAATTCCACACACCAAACAGCGAGAGTGTGTGTGAGAACACCAGCGGAGGTTACTAGTTACGGTCAAGTAACTAGTGAGAAACAGCTAGATTTAGTGAGATGCATGTATGATACCTCCAAATGTTTTGTGCATATAAGCGTCGGCGCTGTGCATATAAGCATATGGATTCTCTATAACGCAGGAACGTGCCCAGCAGTTTTGTGTATATAAGCGTTGTGCATACTGTACAATATAACTTATTACTTATTGCCACAATTCTTCCTATCTTTCTTCCCAGCTCCTTTCCCTTTTCCTTGTTCTGTTTTCTCCTTTCCTTTTCCATGAGCCCCTTTACATTTTTCCATTCCTTGAGTTATTTCTTTTTGCATTTGGGGTGAATGTGTATCTTTTTTGTGGGTGGGGCAATCTTCATCGGGATTGGAAGGGCTGGTCAAAAACTTCGCCTTCCCATTAGGCCATAAAGTTATAGGATGTGCTTTACCGCAGTAGGGAGATGATGGCTGTGAATGGGCTTTCCTGGAAGTTGTGTGGCTTTGCAAAGAAGACTTGGATTTAGCACATTTTTTAGGGACAAGACTCAAATCTAAGGATAAGGGCCTGCCAAATACTGGACTCAAAGGAATCACAACATTATCTCCTGGAGCACCAAGGGTTAGAAAGACTTCTGGAATCTGAAAATCATTCTGCAGTCCCTGAAACACAAAAAGACAAATAAGGATTACAAAAAACCTTTTTGAGAAATTAATTCAGCAAGTTGAAAATCTGTACATGCTGTGGGAATGCTTACAGGCTGTGGTGTTATGCTCACACACACTCTCATTGTCAACTGTAGAAAAACACAAAAAAACATAATTGTCACAGCATTTGTCAGTGGCAGCTTTTAGAGGTTTGTCTCTATAAAATGAGGATCAATTGTCATTTCTGAATATAGTCACTGAGGAAGACCCACGAATTCTGTTGTTAACCCTAACCCTTTCCTGAGTCATTACCAATTAAACCAGACTTTTTATTTACTGTCCATTTCTAGTAAAATAAAATAATGTATTGGTCTTATTTACCTGCGCTGTTGAGTTTTGATCTTTTTGAAATTCTGTCTCGGGGGTAAAGGAAGCAGATTTTGGAAGAGCAGACTCTGAAAAAGCCATTTGGGGTTGAGAGGTACTTCTGCAATAGTCCTTCCTGGGTGTCACAGGGGTTCCTTCATCCACCATAATAAGTGGTGGTGAAACCTAGAAAAGGAAATATTAAACGAGGGTTGTAACATTTTCAAGTATGTCTTCTTTAGTTTCATGTAACATTTTACAAGATAATTTCTATTACTGACCCAACAGTCTCTGTGTAAATGTGAACAGGATCTAAAGCTCAATTTCAATGTCAACATCTGAACCCAAATGTATAAAACACATTTTCTTCTTCTAATGCAAATATAAGATAAAGATGAAATAAAGGATGGGAGTGTCTGCTTAAAATACTGATGGAACACTTTCTTTTTACAAAGAGGTCAGAGTCGAATCTTTGATGAAGTAAAATTAAGTTATTCAATTTGTGAAATTACATATGACATACAAGTAGTAAAGAACTATTTATTTTTTTCATTTCACGTATCTGTCCTTTGATGTTCTCAACACAATATTTCAAAATTATTTAGTAACTTACTGGGATATTAGCTTTTGTATTTCTAGCATTTTCCTTTCCCGCAAAATTTCCACCTATCTCTGCTTGAGCAGAAGGTGCAATGTGCACATCATTGGGTGGTTTTGACTGACTGGAGGTGACATCTGCATCAGTCTTTGCAACTGTGGAAGAGAATAAAGACATTTTATGGTATCTCGAAAACAGAAAATGCATGACTACTATCATGCCCTGGGTGTTTTTCTGACCTATAGATGCATTATTTATAGGTCCCCCATTATGTATTGGTGTGGCAGGTGTAATTGGGCTGGGCTGTAAAAAGCACCGTTGTTCCTCCATACGTTTACATTGGGCATGTCTTATCATCTCATAGAACCTCTCTTGGTCATCTACAGATAACTCCTAAAGGAATTATAATAACATGCTTATCACTAACATCCTTTTGATGGTTTAACCAAGAATTATGAAACAGAAAAAAGAATGGTCAAACTATAGCAGTATAATGATACCTGACCTGCCAGTATTTGTCAGTTTTAACAAAGGCAGACCTCTCAGAAGGTTCATCTGATTTGCCTGATATGAGGTCTTTGCGCTGACCAGATGGAGTGCACAGATTCTTGATAACTTCTGGTGCAGAACATCTCTGTTCATCCATCCTAGAACCCTGTGGGAGGAAAAATAAGCTATTTAAAAGCTTGTCATGTGAATCTATATCGTGTCAGAGAAAAAAAATACAATATTTTAAAATAGTGATGTTGTTGGACCATGCTTTATATGAAGTCTCGAAACTAACCTGGAGTCTTGAAACCAAGTAACATAAGTAGCGTGCATCCCTCTCAGCAGGAGTTAACACTTGTGTAGTACCCCCATTCTGTATTCCTGGTAATGATGGTAGAAACATTCGCTGGTCGTCAAGCCGGCGACCCTGAAAGTTTACCAGCAAGCTGAAGAGCTTCTCAGCATCTAAAAGTGTGGTAAAAAATATAGAATAACAGTTTTAAGATCAAATGTGCACCCAAATATATGTCAAGTAACAAAACAAAATAAACACATTTCCTTGTAACCTTTGGGCAATGTGCTCAGACTGAGCTGATCTTCGGGTGTATCTTGGGAATTTAAAGCGCATCGCTGTTCATCCATTCGACCACGCTGAAAATTACTCATTAATGTTATAAGTTCTTCAAGTTCATGTGGAGTCAAAACCTAGATGAGAAGTTCACAAACAGTACAAATTTAGAAGAGTACAATGGAATTGTATTCAACTTACATCATGCACAATCTGAGCACAAACCTGTTTTACAGATGCTTTCTCTTTATATTTCTGCTGTTCTAAATCTGAGCTTGCACTGAAGGAGGCTGAGCGGACTGGACCAAAACCAGATTTTTTAAATGTGGGTGAACACTGCTTGTCTGAAGTTTGAACTTGAGGTAGAAAACATCTTTGGTCATCCATTCTGGAGCCCTGAAAGGCAGTGAAGTAGCAATTTTGTTGTAAACACAGTTCAGTACAGCAGAACCTGTTTTTAAGATTTGCAGTCACATTGAGGCACACTGTCAGTTTGTGCTAAGGCATTACATAATGTTTTTTGAAAACTGTTGTCTTTTTTTACATCAATTTGTTGTTAAAAATAAAACAGTAATAATACAGATTTGTGTATTGTTTGTGGTATGTTATGGACTTTCTTTTTTGAACAACAATTCTACTAACCTGAACTTTAGAGACCAAATAACACAAGTAGCTTGTGTCCCCATTAGATGTGCTATTGTCATTCTGTAACCCTGGTAGTGATGGAAGAAGTACTCGCTGGTCATCAAGCCTTCGACTTTGAGTGAGCATCAAAAAGTTGAAGAACATTTCAGGATCTACATGTAAAACAAACTATAAAAGTTAAACTCAATTTTTCGGAATCTGTATCTTAGAAGGAACTGCTTATTTAAAAAAATAAACTCTACAGAGTATTAAACATGAGGTATATTCATTTTTTACCTATGTTTGGTGAATTTGTGGCAGGATTTTTGTCTGTGTGTTCAGGTGAGCAGGGAGCACTTTTACAAGGATCCACTGTGCATCGCTGATCCTCTATACGTCCACGTTGGCCATGAGCGATCATATTGATAAACTTTTGTTGTTCCTCAGGTGATTCTGCCTTTTTAAAATATTGTAAGAAAAAATAATAAATTAACCAAGTAAAGGCAAACAGCACATAATTATGCATAATTAAAAATAGGAAGGATGTTCAATTTGCAGCAACCATTGGACAGAACAAACCAATAAAGAACTGGATCGGATACGCTGAGGAGGGACTTGTAAGTGATGGACTGGTGTCAACAAATCATTCCTGTCTGTATCTTGCATACTCAGGACCACAGGGATCTGCAGCTGGGAACCCTGATGGCACTCACCCTCAGGTTCCTAAAACAACAGTAAATATTTTTGATTTAAGTCAATAATTCAACCCATCATATGTACAGGTAAATACTAACCTCTTCATCATTTCTAGTCTAAAATCTGATAGTTAAATCTACCAATGGCATCTTCAAACTAAAATGTTAAAGGTTTTTTGTGGAAGAGGGGTAAACCAATGAAGAATCAATCCATAGGATGACAGGCACATTCATCCATCCTTTCATGCAATATTTCTACAGTTCCAACTGGTGCTCGTATTTACAGATACTGTACTAATATTAGAAAACAAAAGAGCAACACAATTCATCCTTCTGCACTGTAACTGGCTGCATTCAAGATCTGCATCTCTTTTTAAAACAAACATGTATTATGGCTATATAATTTATTTCAAAGAATCAGTGTAATTTATGACATTGATTTTATTGCCTCATTGAATCGGCTTGAATTATATTACTTATTGTAAAATAGATATAAAGCTTGGTCTATTTATACATGTACATTTTTGTATACATCTAAATGTTCATGTTACAGCCATCCTGTACAAGAAATAAAGTCCATGAATAAAAACTGGAGATTAATGTGTCACATAAAAAATAATATTTTTCCAGTTGATGCTATCAACTAATAAAAATTTACAGTCCATTGAGAAGTATAAACTCAACGTTTTAATTGTGGTGCTTATAAAATACAATTTTATGCAAAGTACAGGAAAGAAACACCACTGACATTACAACATATCTATGATACTGTAAACATCTTACCTGTACAGTAGCTTCTGATGTCATATCAGCTCCAGCAGATGCCATAATGAAAAATACAAATATCTAAAACAATTCAAGATCACGCACTAAAGAACACTAGCAAAAAAGTACTTCCTGGCAAATGATGGGTTTCCATTAGATGGTTGAGTTTATGAAGTACAAATGATTCCAACTGATGTCACTTCAAATGCTTGCTGGATTTGACATGGTAGAGTGGGTTTAAGTAGTGTTCTGAGTTGTGAGCATTAACCCTCCACTTTTAGGACCCAAGCTAGTGCCCTCTTCTTAATATCACCATGTGTAATCCCAGATAAAAACATAATCCTCAGCATGGAGTGGGATGATCCGTTTAGGTGTTCTTCATTCTGACCCAACACTTTACTTAAACTTGATGTTTGTTCATTTTAAAGGCTTCTACATCATGGTTAAGGTACAAGCCTAGAGATTAACAAAGCTGCAACTGATATGACAGACTTTAGTATGAGTTTTGCCTTTTTTAATGTCATAAGGAAAATGTGTTTGATATGGACAAACAAGCTATTAAATAGCAGTGATTTTTAATAAATTTGAGCATAAAGTAAAAAAAAATTCTTAAAGGTGGAATATGGAACATGAACACCACAACATACACATAATAATCAGTAGACACCCCACAGGCTGCTGCGGCGCAGGAAATACAGCCGCTATTGGTTCAGTATTTGACGCAGGGACACAGCTAAAAACAACAGCAGTTTATACAGGATGCCTGGATATTGTTCAGCGTTTTCCTGCTTTACTATTACTTTGATATTACGGTATTACTTTTCACAGGTATTTAAGGTTTTCCAAAATCAATATCAGGAAGAAGTGGGAGAAGAGAAGGCTTCACAGCCCCAGAGTCTCTGTTTTCTGCAGTGAACATTTCACGCATGAGGATTTTAATCAAACCGGTCACATCATCATCACTTGAGATTGAGTTATTCCATCCATCTTCAGCTCTTTGGTTCATCTTCAAAGAGTAGGAGTATCATCATAAGACTATCAGTATCCTATCTTGTGCTCCCCTGAGCACCAGAGTGTCCCAGAACTCACATGGGAACCATTGCTATAAACAATAAACTGCATATTTTTTAAAAATGTTTTTCTTCTTTAATTTAGCCTGAAAAAAGGAGGAAATCATCAACCTCCAGAAGAGCTTAAGCGAGTCTGTGACCTCACAGGATGCATCACAGTTATCAACCACAAGGCTGACATATTAGTGTGTGTGTGTGTGTGTAGTGTATGTATGATGGGTAAAATGTATTACTACCTTGATTTTATGTTAAGCCATGTATATACTGTACTGTATGATACTCATTTATTAAACCTCTGTACAATTCTTTCTAATCAATGTGCAATACTCTAAGGGAACACATATTTATACTTAAACACTGTAGATACTTTATGCATATATTTAGCAAATATTTTTATCTTTTATATATCTTTTTCAAACTGCTTTTGTGCACTGATACTGTGAACAGCTCTAATTTCATTGTATTACATACAGTGCATTCAATAAAATAACAAATTAATAACTTGTGCTCCTCTGTTATATTTATTGTGTTTTACTAAATACTACTTAAGACCACTACTAATCTTAAATTACACTGAATTACTTGTATACAGCAAAAAACATGTCAGAATCCCTTTCGTTTGCTGTGATTACGCTGTACTTTATTATTGTGGAGACTGTACCGGACTCAAGATGGCCGCCGACAGAAAATAACAAAATTAACTTTTAAAACTTTAAGCTACAGTTTTGAAACTTGTCTAAGTGGATACTCACCGAAAAACATGTTCAGCTTCATATTAGACATCACTCTTTGTGCCTCCAATGGTTTTACCATAGACTGAATAACTTCAGTGGTTCAGGTAGCAGCAGGAAGTGGTGTTGTGGCAATTTACACTGCCCTGAAGAAAAATGCCGCCATAGTACAAATTGACAACTTATTTTAAAACGAGATGTCATTCGAGGTTTATACAGTATTCTTGTTTATGGTGAGTATGCCCTGTTAATTATTTAAGCATATTTTTTATGATCCTTCCCAGATATTTTCATCGGCCATTGTTGGGTCCCTCGCCTCTGGGTGTGTCCAAACATTTGCCTGTCGCTCTGACAATGCAAATGAAGTAAAAATAACATTTAGTGTTCCTGTCCTGGTAGAATTAATTTGATATGTAAAATATATTTATGGAAAAATATAGAAACAAATATAAACAAAAAATCATTTTTTTAAGTAAAGTCTGTAAAATGTTACATGCGCAAAAGGAATCGGTAGCACATCTCAACAGGTAGCATATTTAAACATAACACCGGTTCGAGCAACCGCCGTCTGAGGTAGATTTAGTACTGCTCTGCTTAAAGCAGAACTAAGTAAGTTTTTTCACCTCAATAAATGTTTTCTAGAGTCCCTGTGGGGGTAAACAAGGACTTGGCGGGGTGATTCGTGGGTCCCTCCCCTCCCTCCGGGGTCTGTGTCCTGAAAGCAGTACTTGCAACTTTCAGTGGATCGGACCCGACTAATCTCGCAAGAACAAACCTGCTTTACGGCACTCACACTCACGTACATAAATACAAGCATGAAGCCCTTGCCGTTGTTAGCAACGCCACCCTTAGGAGCGCAAAGATGACAATGATACTCACCTGTCGAGACATTTTCTTGGTTTTGTTTTTCTTTCTTCTTGCAAAAGCGTTCTCTGCGCGTTGTTGTTGGG
>SSNP01000054.1:1094820-1113619 GCA_006937955.1 Pachypanchax playfairii
CTTCAGACCACGAACAAAGTTTATCAGGCAAGGCAGCATTTTATTAAATAAATAAACTTACGGGTATTGACGATGTGGTCGCCTCCTTCAGGGTTGGTAAAGAATTTTTAATTAAAATCAGTTTCTTTGACAATCCCAACTTGAATTCACCCAAGTTATGGAAGCAGTCCTCCGTGAAGTGAGCTGAACATATTCTCAAATTGAGGTTATAACTGCGTGGCACTTCTCCATAAATGAACTTCAGCCACTCTTCTCTTGTTTTTTTCATCCTTCGGGAGTGAGTGTAAACTTCCAGCATGGGTTGAGCATCCTTGGACACAACAGGTCCCCGTTTGCGTAGCCATCTCTTCTCAAGAGCAGCAGCACTTGCTAAGCTAGCGCAACGCAGCTACCGGTGTATGGGCTGGGGGTGGGGGGGTGGGGTGGGGGGTTGGACTGTTTACTTCACTGTGCACTTTTATTGGACGCTATGAAATACGTAGGATGAAATGCCACGTAGGAAAAAATGGTGCTTTCCGATTGAACCGTTTTTTAAATATGAAACAAAGCGGACCGCCCACAAACGGGAACTTTGATACTCGCTTTGGACGTTCACACAGCCTCATCAGTGCACAACACATCATGATATACCCCAAAAATCTCAAAAAAGTGCATTTTGATGTCATAACCCCTTTAACACAAGCACCTGTGATTCCACAATGACCAGCAGCAAAAAGTACAAGAACCACCCACCACATCCTTCCAACTGAGCAGCCGAGCTGCACATAATGGGCGTTCAAACACTTAGAAAAACTCAATGCTGAACAAATAAACCTTCAGACATTCCCAAAATTGAAATTTTTTTACAGGTTTTACAAACGTAGAAATCAATATTTTGTTGATACTTTATTTTATTGACTGGAGACACAAACACCCATCCCACAAGTTTCCATTAATATATTAAAGTACATGACTATTGTGCAATATCGCCAAGAATATTTAATTACAGCAGTTGACTGCTAGTCTGAGAAAATAAATACCAGATGGAAAAAAAATCCCCAAAGACAAACTTTTTCTACAGGCTTATTACATGACACTTTTTTTTCTAACTAATATCCCGTTAAGTTACATTTTCACTGTCTGGAGAGAGATGATTTTTCTGAATGCATAATAAGGTAAACCAAATATATAATAATAAGATTCTAAACGAGAAGAGTGTATTAAGCAATATACTACAAAAAAATCTACTTACATTTCTTCATTCCATTTTAATTAGCAAAAAGAAACCCTAATTTGGAAACAAAAGCAATAAAAGAACATTCTAAAATAAAGAATCAGTAGCTCCTTCTATGGTTATGTCTACATCTACTTGTAATATTTTAATTAAGTTATGACATACAAGGCAGAATAACAGCAACTAAACTAATTAAAACCTGTACCCTTATTCATGTATGCTCTTCTCTGTTTAAGGACTAAGATTTAGGATCAGGAACTTGGTCCAGATTCATTAAGTCATTGAGGAAGCTGGTTGGAGTCGAGATGTGAGATGATCCTGTTAATGAAAATTATTTCAATAGTAGGGGATAACAGGAAATCTTGATTACAAAAATAGTTTTGAGAATCACAACACTATCAACAACAGCTTACCAATAAGAACTTCCCATTTCCCTGCAGTGGCTTGAGTGACTTCATAAGCAGAACGCATCTCTGAGTGTGACACCCCACCAATCACGAAAATAATAAGTCTTGGGCCAGAGTGATATTCTGTCGAAGCCTTATTCTTGTGCCAGTGTCCAAAACGAGCACTGCTGTAAAAGATTTGAAAAACTGTTACTTGACAAAAAGTAAAACCTGCTGGAGACCAGTTAACCATGATTTGTCATTAAAATAGTTTGATTGTCCTTTTGTTAATTTCCACAATAGATACAAACATCACAATGGATACAAATATGTTACATAATTTATAATTTTGTATAATGCTGATCTGTTTCATGATGGTTTACAGGTCAAATTAAATACTAGCCAAGCTTTCATGTTTAGTTATATGAAAAAAAACCATTCTACCTTATAACATTATTGTTAATGACTACTCTTCTATAATTCTGCACTTTGCTTAAAAGGAAGCAGACAAACATTTTGCATTATGCAGATTATCTGTCAAATAAGGTCTGTGTTTCATCTCTACAGGAATTCGCTTGGGGATTGCAGCTCAATCAAATGAAAGCTGACTTAATGTCACCTTATCAACAACCCCAGCTTACTCTGTCTAAACCTAGGCTCCAACTTAATGACTAGGATAAAAGCTTTTACTGAACAGTATTTGCCAGCTGTGGCACTTGATTTTTCTGTTGTTTTAAATAAAATACAAGGTAATAAAATAAATCTAAGAAATTCTCTACAGAAACAGTCACAACCTGTTTGGCTTTTTTTATAATCTAATTTATTTAATGAAATCTGGATTTCTAAAGTTCTTTTTGTTCTGAACTCACCTGACTGCAGTTTGAGTTGTGTTGATCGGTGCAGGATCTGAAATGAAAGGCCACAGTTTCCTGTCCAATTTGTCATCAATGGCATTCTGCCAAAAAAAAAAACAGATGACGTAATTGCTGGAAATACATTTCATGTTTGTAAACCACTAACATCCAAAACTTCACTATGACATCATTACCTCCATGATGTCTTTGATGACTGGTGTCCATCTAGAGAGTTGGTATGTATTCTGTGTTCGCTCCTTGCGCTCTGGCAGCACTTTCCCTGCATTTTGCCCCTAACAAAAAGAATGCATGTAACAAATAACTGCACTTATATTAACAGTAGTGCATTTTTAACTGCAACCAAAAACTAATCAAGACATTTACCCCAGCTATGATGTTACAGCCGAGGTTCTGCATGTTGGTGATAATTTTGCTGTTTCCCTGTATATTTGCATGCTGGACCAGCTTGGTAAGGTTCTCCTCTGTAATGCCTAAATTTAGTCACATGTAAATTTGTTTAGGCCTTGAACAAAATTTAAAAATGTCCACTGTCCCTCTATGACTAAAGATTCACAAATTTGTTTGCTGTTGAATTCAGAAAATAATTTTCTAACTTAACAAAATTAATTTTAAAAAAATGCAATGAGCAGTGCAAACCCTTCTTCTTGTGGAAAATGTAGAGCAAAATGATTCGGATTTTGTCGTAAGCCCCAATATCATTGCTGAGAAGTATGGGAACAATGCTCTTCATGGCATCTTTTAGAGGTTCTCCCTCTCCAGTTACTCCCATTACCAGATCCTGAGGAAGAAATTCTTGGTTAACTATTGGCAACTACTGAAATTTTCAGTTTCAATTTTCTATCACCAGCAAAATTACATGGCAGTTTTTACTACAACAATAGATCAAAACTCTTGCTTTTACACTGCTTTAATGTTAAAGCTGGAATGTCATGCCTTGCAAAACATTTCTAAGAATACTCTAATTTTTGTATCATCCAAAATTGAAGATTAACACTTCTAGTAAAAAAAAAAATACTTATCAAGATTAAAGGAAAATAAGTCTTCAATCATGTTTCAAGTAACTGTCAAAATAACAAATAATGGTCCTGTAGACTGTGGAATTAAAACACTGCACAACAGATTTATGCTCAGTTGTCCAAACTATGTAATACACAAACCAACGACAGCTGAAAGCACATTGCCATTTGGAACACACTGTCAATCTTAGAGCCAAACATGCACACAGGATTAAAGAAGCAGCTTTCAGACATGATGACAATCCATTAGTGCAGTTGAGTGATTTACTCATACAAAAAAAGCCCACTAACACTTGCAACTCATAATTCTGTAAGGATGCCTTAATCATCATATTCTGTGTGCTTGAGATTCATCTGACACAGGACTAAATGTAGAAAGGCATGTCACCTCTGGAAGCATGTCTGGCACAAATAAACAACACAATGGGTTTTGGCACTGGCACAGACTGTGGCTTCATTCCAGGCTTCTGTGAGTGGAGGGATTAATACAGTAGCATGTACTACACATCTGTTAAATTTCTTTCAACTCAGTTATGATATAACCTCTTCCTTCGCTTTTGTGTAAACATATGTTTATTTATGCTGCTCCTAAGCTTCTTGTGTAATATTCTGAAAATGGTTCTTCATTGAATATCAGACTGTGTCAATAGTATGTGAGCATACCCCAGGATGCTTAAATTATTAGACTATGTAGTTTTGTCCTTAGACAGGTAGTGTGACACAAAAATACAGCTTTCCCCTGCACTGTAAGATTAACTGGTTGTTTTGCCAAAAGTGCACAAAAACAGGTGTTCAATGAAAATATTACAATTTATTCCAATAATAAATAATAGTTTCTGCATCCACAATATTGAAGTTTTTAGTTCATGTAAAAAATATGTTTGGTCATGACAGTATTGTTAAGCCAAATAGATCTAGGTCAAACTTGTGAAGCTAATTTTAAAAAAATGCCATGTTTCTACTAAAAGTACGCGCCATACTGACCTGCTCAACTTCACAAACTTTATCAAGAGAGGCCTTGAATTTGTTCATACAAGCTTCTGCTAGGTGCAAATGAGTAGAGTACTGTGAAAAAAATGGTGAGAAAATTGTTAATGAATTTATAACTAAAGCAAAACTATTACTAGTACATTATTTACAAAGTTAATGAGAGCTACTGATTCAAATTTCTTTATATTTGAATTTTCGTGAGAGCTAAATAGTTCTTTCTGATCATAAAATATTTAACATTTTGATTGAAAAATAAACAAAACCCATAATTAGTATTTATATAGTACACATGACTCTTTAGATAAAAAAACAACTTTATGTTAAAAAGAAACTAAAAATAGTAAGTTTTCTTTTCTGCTTTTTACCATGCTCAGTTCCTTCTGATACTGTGGCATCTTCTTTAACATCTGAGACAGATCCTTGATATTGGCCTGAAAGGCAAAACATTTTGCCAATATTGCAGGACATCATTGATATATTTTACCATGTAAATTTGTAATAAAGTAAAACAGGTTACTGACATCACACTTACATTATCCGTGCTCATTCTCTTGCTCACACAAAAGGTGCGAAGAAGTTCTGTCACTTTCCTGCAAAGATGTGTTTGCACCATACAGAAAAACATTTAGAATATTATTACTGCTAAAAAAAATAGATTTTGTTTATATTAACACTACGTGCTACAAAAGAATCCAACTACCAATTTAAATATTTTTTTATTCCAAATAATTATTTTATAAAGGTTACAAGAGTATCAGTAGATTATTTTTGTAACAACACATAACTGTCATTTTTTTCTAGTTATATAAGTAACTACATCTATTTTTCTTTCTTTTGATAAACTGAAAAAAGTGAAAACCACAAAATTAAGTAACAAAAATTGATCAGAAAATATCAGAAAGTGTTCAAATGAGACCCATTTATGTAGGTATAGCTTTAAAACTCACTTTGTTACATCTGCAATGTGCATATGCCTGAGCGTAACCCAGAGCTCATCATCTTCATCCAATAACACTTCTCTCTCTGTTGAATTCCCAATGCCAGTTGTCTGGTACCTTAAACATTATTAGTTACACACAGAGCATTAGTAAAGAAGAAGCATTCATCAAAAGGAACTTGCAACAGAGAGAAACAGATGTAGCAGCATTTGTGTCGTAAGATGTTCACTTACTTATAGATGTCCTGTTTGATGTCTAGCAAATCATAAGCCATTGCCTGGAAGGTCAGCTCATGTAGAAGAGGTGAGATGGGATCGAACCCACGATCAACAATCAGTAACTGAGATCGGGCCTTATCTGGACCCTAAAAAACAAAAATATAGTCATGCACAATATAATCCTGTTCTTTCAAGTGTTCTGTATTAATACTGGATGCAGAATAAGATGTGTAAAGAAAAAATAGATAAGCGGAGGCAAAAAGATAAGAGGTAATACATGCCTGTCAAGACCCATCTCTGAAGCAAGGAAATATCAGCTAAGAAAGAAAAACAGGACGTAAAAAGGGGAAAGTCCAGCAAAGCATGAGAAATATAAGAAATAACACCCAGAAACCACAGATATGTCAACAACCTGCAAAGATGAAGAGCTGCAAAAATAAGAAGTTTATTTTCTGACACAAAAAGTTGGTTAAGCAGATAAATAAAGTTTGAAAATTCACCATTCTGTTAGACAATGGTATAAATACCAAAGTATGCTAGATTTGGTGTATCAAGCCATATTAAGAGATCCTAACCTCTCCCATTTTGGGGTTGTCAGCTTTATGAGCCATGAGGCGCTGGTAGACCTCATCAGCCAGTTTAGCATTTTCCTCAGGTCCCCTTAAAACAAAGTGTTACACAACTTCGAATCAGCAAGTAGCTTTAGTAGAAAATTAACGTGAACAAACGTATGGCTTCCATACTTGCGATAACGAACAGCAGGGCACTCATTAAGTGTGTCGCATAGAGTTGCAATCTGTTTTGCCAGATTTTCTATCATTTTGTCTCGTCCTTCAGTTTTTGTAGAACTGTAGAATGAGGACAAGGAATCTGGGACATTCAGGGAGAAAACCTATAGAGATGAGGAAGATTGAACATGACAGCTATTATTTTGTAATGAAATAACAAAGCAATCAAAACCTATAAATACATGAGAAGAAAGACTATGGGACCTTAAAATGTACTTTGAAAATGAAAACAGATATTGCTCACCTGAGACTCGTATGGCAGAAAAGCAACATTGATCTCTTTTAAAGTCTTGACAGCCTTGGCCGCTCTGGACTTCCCAATTTGAGCAAAAAGATCATCAGGACAGGCTGAGGAAGGGGACAAATGAGAACACAGTTACTTATTTAAACTTTTTCTATATGTTGTAGCTTAAGAGCTAAAAATTAGTTGTCGATCTATTTCCTGTAATAAATGTTTCCAACTTACTGTCAGTTAAGAAGATGTGTGCTGCTTTGTAAGTAAATGCTGCATCTTTGAAGTCATTAATGAGGGCTTCCACTGACTGAAAATTAACACATTTTTTTTTATAAAGAAACATTTTTTTTTATACAGAAAATTATATCCTTATATAAAAAACCCACAAAATAACAGCTCACCTTCTCCACTGGTGTGATCAAATAAATGGCCTCCAAACTGGAAATGGGCTCCCTGCGTTTATTGATGTCCTCCACGACTAGAAGGCAGGAAAAAATAATACTGAGGTAACTGATTAGCTCTGATTAAGTAAATAATTTTATAAGAATGAAATAGAATGTTATGATGTCAAACGTATAAAAACAAGTGAGTGCCGACAATTGAGGACAAAAGAACCAATTCCATAAACAAAAACAGCTAGTTTAGGAAAAAAGTCTGAATATTTTGTACATTTTCAATACAATAGCTTTATTTTTCTTAAATAAACATCTCTTAACTCTTCTTTTCATGCAAATTCTGAAATTTAAATGTATGTTATCAGTTGCAATTAACACTTTATAAAATGTTGATTGCAAAGTAATTTAAAGAAAGAATTACACATTAAGATTGTCTACAAATTTGACCATGATGCAAAATGAGTGTGAGCATAAAAACCAGATTACAGAATACAAAACCGTAGACATACTTGTCACCCCTTCTGCCAAAATATCGGACATCTTGCAGCAAGAGGACAAAATTTGCATGCTCATCTTATCCACAATTAAAACCTAAAGAAGAGCACAAGATAGGAAGTCATGAATTCAATGAGAGAAAAAATGTGATTTAATTCTCAATCATTAACTGTTACCTTCCATTCTCCATCTTTCTTCACACTTTTTATGACCCCACTCAGAATTTCTGTAGTAAGAAGAAAATAACATTTGCAAATTTCTTCATGCACACCAACAACAACTATTTACTTTTAAAAATGACAACTTTTAAAATAAATCTGTCAAAATACTACAGCATATCAAACAACACATAAAGGATAGCTTAAATGTTTTCAGTGAAGCTTATAGTTGATTCCTTGTGATGGCATACTGTACCTTAGTAATAATAACATGGCATCTAATTTTGAAACAGTACTAAAGGGTTACAGATGGCATGTTACGGAGGCATGTTTTACTCTAAATGAGGCAACAGGAACTTTATGGAAAAAAGCCATAGGCTATGTACTACTTGGGCTTTCAAAGTTGAGTGTAACTTCCTCATGTTATATTGTTGAAATTACAGTGTACAGAAAGCTCACACCAAAAGCAAATAATGTTTTAAAACTATGAATTCAACACATATCCGGTGCAATCAGGATGTGAACTGGATCCCCCTGGAACAAAGTATTCTAAACATCCAACCAATCAACAGAGTGAAAGATAATTCATACAACATAGCATGACTATAGTTTGGGACATTGGATTACCATTATAATATGGGTGACTATTGGTACATTCAGTTTAGATGTTTCACAAGAAAACTCTAAACCACATAATCTAGATTACTGCAAACACCCAGCTTCTATTTACAGCGCACAAAAAAGTGAGAATTTTTTTTAAAGAACTACTTCGATGTGAGATGTTACACTTTACTTACTTGTTTAATCTTAATAACGACAGTACAGTGCTCATATAGTGATAAACAATCCAAGTAGTGTAATTGGTTAGTTTCATTTGCAGATCACATACAGTGAATGAAAATGCATCCTGTTAATATAAACTTCATCCTGTGGTGGTACTTTAATAGTATTGTGTGCAACTGATTGGGCTGAATGTTTTAGGAAAACTGGCTCTCATAACAAACTGCTTTTTAATGAAGGCCATTTCAGCTGCATTGTGAGAGACTGATGCACCAGGCTGACCTATTCTATCCCACACAGCTGATGTGGCTCCATTCAGGATGAACTGTATCAATGGGTCTGCAATCGCTCACCAAAATGCCATTACTGCTGTGAACCTCAGTGTATTCAGCAGCTGTATGTAAACAGGCAAAGCATGATTCCTCACTGTATCCAACTCCAAGATCGATTACAGCTGAGTGAAATTTCAACAGGATTGCATTGGATACCTAAAGCAGCTGATGAGTCTTTCATCATCTAAGGCCACTCTATTCACACTACCATTTTCAATATTCTCTAATAAAGCTAAATTCATTATTGTTAAATGTATTTGCTGAACCTTTTCGCAAATGATTTCATATCTGCGTATATAATTGCCTACATTTGAATGTCATTCAAGTGGAATGTGTTATTTATTCATTCATCATGTGCCTCCTCTGCAAACAATAAAGTGTTAAAACAGTTACCAAACTTGCCTGTTAAGTGTTGCCAACAGAACAGTTGCAGGCATGAAGCTGCACACATTTCCGCAGTCAGTTAATTATTGATACATGTGAACTTTTGCTTGGAAAGGGGCATAAGCAACATTTTTCAGTATGCACCATTTGTACAAACCCCTGATGTCTTAGATTAAAAACTATTAGAGTGGTATGCCTCAGTTTGTCTGACTACAAGGATGTTTCAGACACAGCGTTGTGTAGTTTAGAGCAACACAAGTGACAGTACTACCACCCTGTACACCTCTAACTTCTGCTTCAACACAAAGCTGCCACCTGTTGCCCTCCATGGAGCAAGAAGGCCGACTCTGTGGTTGGTATGGAACTTGATACACTGGAAACAGCAGCAGATTGGAGAATGTTGTCCAGGCTTCAGTTATTTATAAGGAATGCTAAACATGCTATGGCTGGACATAGAAGCACTTTTAGCCACAGAAAATCCTTCCCTCCCAACGCCATTAGATTTTTAAATACTTGGCCCCCTCATGAGAAATCCCTTTGTATTCAGTGCAATAATTTATTTAATGCTGCTTATTTGCTCGACAAAATACTTGCTTCTGTGAATTAACTTTAGCATGCATATCATGCACAAAGTGACCCATTTCTCATTAGAATTAGTGTCCTGTACAAATTTTTTATTAATTACATTAAGCCCATTTATCTCCTGTAAACAGCTCTTAGGTTATTCCTTTTTGTACATTTTCCTGCTTTCAGGTTTTATATTCTATTACCATTTTTCAGAAAAACAGATGAGTTTTTAAAACTCTTTTTTTTTAATCTGAACTATTTTTGAACCACAATCTTTATATTGTGCTTACATGTGCAACTGTAAAAAGCAATTTTCCTTTGGAATTATAAAAGGGATTCTGATTAATTGCTAATTGTATTGCTAATGTAAAAAAAGATGGTTTTACATTTTTTAATTATCTTAAGAAAAGAATCCCAAATTGCACATATTATTCAGATGTTTTGGAGTGATTTGATTCAAAGAATATTCCATGAAAAAAATTTAGAACTGTCATTTCTTCTGCCACTGATAATCTAATTTATAGACCCGTTAGAGTTCATTCAAATATACAGTAATGACATACTGTAATTATCTTCGTAAAAATAAAATGTGTTGTAAATAAAAATGTCTTAAACTTTTCCCAAGAACCTGTTTGCTAACGCAACGCAAGTAAAAACGTCCTCGCGCGTTTTAACGTTTTAAAAGCCCAATCAAGCCATAAACAATAAAAAATGAGCCAGTAAGACATGCAAATGCTTGTGTGGTCGCCTCATTTTTCAGTCAGTTGACAGGGTCATCAAAAGTTACTGAACTTCAGATTCCCCTTGTCATTACCAAAACAAAAGGATAGGTGGTAGATTGTTATGATTAATCTACATTTCGACTGTCTATTTGAGATTGTCATTGTTATTGTTCTAAATAAAGTTAGTAAAAGAAAAAAGTTACTGAACTTCCTTTTATTAGCTAAGACTCGTTAGCCAATAACTTTTGTCAGTTTTTTATCAAGGTTTTTTTAATTTAGAGTCAAAACGAACTATAAATCCTTGCCAAAATTAAAAACGCTATTACATATTATACATTACAGTAAAACATGCAAGTCTTGTTAAAGAAATTTTATTTTTCCGGTTGCGTCGGTCTTTTTGTGGGAGTGAAACAGGAAGAAACACTTGTTAGCGCGACAGTTTTAATGTCAACGTCAATTCTTCAAGCTGAAGCGAGACAATTAAAAGGGCTTTTATTTGTATTTCATCAATAATAAACTTATGAAACATTCAAAGTTTTCTTTGATAGATCACTTACTATCTCCGACAACAGCTTTCAGTCCACTCGGTGCCATCTTGACAGGAGTCCACTGGAAAGTTTGCCACTTCCTTGTGATTCAACAAGCGACTTCTCGTTTGAAGCACAATACTGCCCCCTAACGTCGATTGTTAGTATATGAAGAGTTGCAGTTTTGTACCAAAATAAAGTTTTATTTATTGGCCAAGTATGTTACACATACAAGACATTTGATTAATGCATTTGACCATTCTTGAGGAGCAGAGCGCAGTATGGGGTAGTTTTGAGGTTCAGTATCTTGCCTGCTAGGGCCAGGGATCAAACTACTCACCTCCCAATCAGAAAATGGGGTCCTTCTCCATTAGTACAAAAAAATGTAGGCAAAGGCTTTGCAAACACATCCAAGTATTTCAGTTTCAGAAAATACAAAACTGCTTAAAAAAAAGCCAAATTATGAAGCTCAATTTAGACCAATGGAAAAAACAGCTGTGTGAAAGAAATACACACCTCACTAAACAAACTTAAACATATCCAACTGGCCACTTCACTGTACCAAATATTTTTGAGGGTATCATCTATTAAGCCTTGGGAAACACATGTCAACACCTGTGTAGTCATGATAAATGAACTATGGCTGATTTTGAATGAATGCATCCAAGGTGCCAAAGTGCTTGGTCAAGGGAAGCACATGATGTTTCGCGTATATTCTTACTAAATGAATACTGTGCTGCAATTAAATGCCTCATGATAATGTTTTGTGCAACATGCCATACTCACAATTGGCTGAAGTCTGACCTAAATTGTGACAAGTATATTACACTTAAAATGGGTTGTGAGCAAGAGGTGTGGAGTACATCAGTTAGCCAAAAATAATGCTTCCAGTAAGTAATGAGAGTCATTATGTCATTCAATCTATATAAAGTCATTGCTTTTATCTGTTATTCTTTGACTTTGATCATTTAAAATCAAAATGTTTTTAAAAAGTGAAACACTTCGCAATGCATTTATAGGCCTCCATTCTTTCATCTATAGAGTGCATTTCAGAAGAAAAATCAATGTCCATTTAAAACTGACACTTACAAATCTTCTAATGTGTGGTGAAATGCAAAAGAAATGGAGGATAAACGACTTTTGAGGTTTAACAGAATCAGGTGTTGAATGAAAGCAAGACAGGAAAGTTTTGTTAAGTCACAAGTTGCATTGAAGGCAACAAAATAACAATTAAATCAAACACAACACCAACATTGGGAAAAAAGGGATAGACATTTCAAATAAGAGAATTTTGAAGCATAAAGTTCAAGCCATCCCAATAATTGTAACTGTATCACTGAAGTCAACACTGTAAAAATTCTAGTAATGAACAATTCAGAAGTGGGGAAAGTTACTGAATACACTGATCAGTTTCATAAATGAACTTACCCTGAAAAAATCACCACAACGTGGCATGAGATCATGTTCCAAACTCTTCTCCTCTGTTGTCCCCCGATGGTGGAATGACCTACCAAACTCGGTCCGATCCTCAGGGTCTGCAGCTACTTTTAAGAGCAGACTTAAGACTCACCTCTTTAAAGAACATTTTCAGTCTTAATGTAGGATTAATTTATGATTTATGATAGCGATTTGAGAATTTATCTCTCACAAAAAAAAAAAAAAATAAATAAATTGTTACACTTGATGTATCAGCGTCGGAATTAAACTGGACTCCAAACAGTCCGCCTCCTTATATTTTTTTCCTTCTCTTTGAATTCTTGCTTGTATGTTCTCTCAATGTAAGTCGCTTTGGATAAAAGCGTCTGCTAAATGACAGTAGTAGTAGTAGTAGTAGTAAAAAATGGATTAACATTTTTTTACACCTCAAAGTTTCTTTTGGTGCATTGCTGAGTGATGTTTATGTTAGGTACATGAGCAGTGAGAAAAACAAACATTTAAAATAATAATAATTCAAAGAATTTAATCATTGATAGGCACCCCACCTTACAAAATAAAATAGTGATAATGAACACAATTGTATAAATAACATAGGTAATGGTGTTACAATAGTTCAATATCAACTACTCAAAGATGAAAATAGTAAAAACATTTGGTAATTCTTGTATGAAAGATTTCTCACAAATAAGTGATACAACATAAGGCATACCAGGAATGATTAATTCTTGGAAACTTCAAAACAAATTTCACATGGTGTTCCTTTGGAGATTTTTCCAATGCTATATGATCTAACTCCATATTAAGATGCTGTCTTATTCCCAAGAATTACTGCAAGGTTGTATTGCATCAAGTATGTTTACAACATTAACCTCAGTTGTTAGAGTCTACAGAAAAATTCTTTAACATTCTCTGCTCCTTTCGAACACGCATTCGCTCTTTGAAATCTTCCAACTCTTTCCTCTGGAAAAAAAGAAAGAAAAATTGACAAAAATCATTACCAAATACTGTTATGTCTATCAGTATCTATGCAAAAACAGAAAAATACTATTAATCAGACAAATTATTTGAAGACTGAAATAAATCATTAACAAAAAAAACTACATTATGTGGTTAATTATTTTTTGTGGTAACAATACTTCTAGGCAATAAATGTTACACCACTGCAAAGCCTGTGTCCCTTTAAATGGTGCCACGATGGAAAACTGTTTTTCTGCTTCTGACTCTGGTTTGTTGTAATTTATCAGACTGAATGATTGAAGTCTGAAAAAAAAAACTAACTGGCAATTTAACAACTGATTCTTGTAAAAAAAACATGGGCCTAATTAAAATGTGGAGGAACCATTTATAGCTACAATAGCCTAGCACCGATCACCATCTTGGTCACACACTGCCATAAGATTGCATCCCATTCTTAAATCAGCAATTGTCACAAATACACAGGCTTTTACATGATATAAAATTAATTACCAAAAAGTATTGTTTCAAATACGAAATAAATTACTAAGCTCAAGACAATATGATCTGGCTGACAGAGTTGTCAAAACACCATTCACAACATGAAAATGGGTTATGAAAATATAAAATACGAGACAGATGTTCTGTGTAAAGTCACTTACCTGAGCTTCTTCATCAGGGGGGAAGATTTCTCTCTGGATATTATAAACGTCCAAAGCATGTAAATAAAGACAGTTTTATTTAAAAGAAAGCCTCACTAGGCAGAATGACAAAAACAGGGGTGGAAAAGCCATAATGACCTTTCTCTTGACTATATACTCTTCAAAGTACTCTGCCTGGTTTGAAATCCAAAACATGGCCACCGGAAAAGACAAATACAGCATCATCTAAACAAACAAAACCGAAAAAGACACCAGACTGACCTGTTATTTGGGAAAAATCCTGTGCGTGTAGACTTACAACAGCTTACTAGATTAAAAATTAAACTAAGGGAAACATTTAAATCAACTTTAAAAATTCAATTGATGGTTAGTAAAATGATTAAAGATTGCAGATACTGTTACTTACCCTGAACAGCTCTATTTTAACACCCATTTTACAGGCTAAAACTTAGTGACAGCGCGTTACCTAAATTACCACAACATAAGACCTTCAAACTACTTCCGGGTTTCTTCTTCGTGCGTTATCATTACATTGAACCAGTGGGTCTATTATTTACCGCCCCCTTCAGGTTTACATGTCCACTACATTCCTTTTTCTGAACAAACAACAACAACAACAACAACAACAACAACAACAACAACAATAATAATAATAATAATAATAATAATAATAATAATAATAATAATAATGCTTTAGTTTAGAGACAATAACAATTTATTCAGGTCGTCCGCCCAGTGTTCACATGATGCACAAGCATACGCATTCCAATCATGCCTCCCCAACAAGCGGCGTCAGGCAGCTGACCGACGTTTTATGATGAGGCGTCCAGTTATCTACCGACACTGACAAATATTTGTTTTGGACCCAAGAATTGTATTTCTTATCATCAATGCCCCTGGGGAAAAACACGTTTTTAGTCTGTACTCCCTGATTGGACATCCTGGCTCCCGTAGCAGATTTAATATACGCGCTATCTCTCGGTTTTTGGTTGTGTTCGGTTTTCCTCTTGATATAACAAAATCAAATTAGCTAATTAGATTGTGTCTAATTGAAGTATATATTTCTGAAGTTATCCATTCATAATCTACAACTAAATTAGGACATAAAAACTTTGTTACAGTAAATACAAATCTCGTCTGGTGC
The DNA here is from genome assembly GCA_006937955.1 of Pachypanchax playfairii. Lineage (NCBI taxonomy): Eukaryota > Metazoa > Chordata > Actinopteri > Cyprinodontiformes > Aplocheilidae > Pachypanchax > Pachypanchax playfairii. The sequence continues at coordinate 1,110,037 of SSNP01000054.1, forward strand.
GTCTGGCAGCATGACGCTGTAAGAAGCGTCACTTTACGCACTGTGGCGCTGCGGGCGTGTTTTCGGTTTTAGGTGCTTCGTTCTGACCCCATTTTACTTTTTATGATCTATTCCAAGCTCGACTCTCTTACCACCAAAAGATGTGGATCAGTACGCAAAATGTCATAAACCAAGTTTTGATCATTTTATATTGTCCTTGCGTTGTGTTTAAATTTGCGGATAACAAATCATTTATTACTGATGAGTACTTTGAAAGCTTTCCTTTCCTCTGCTCACTTTACTTTGAATAACATACGGAAAATGTATTTAAAAAAAACACGCACAGCATAGCTACTTTGTGCATATTCATATATGTATATTTTTCCCAACGTCTAAAGTTATCCTGGATTGTTAATTTCAATTACATTAAGACAGTTTTGTGACTTTGTTACAATCAAATCATACACATGAATAAAATTGCATTCAGGTTGATTTATCAAAAACAGTGAACGGTAATTTGGGGATAAATTAATGCTATATGGTGCTGGCTCTGGTAAATGAGTTTCATAATGTTTAAATACAACCACATACCAATATTTTCACACAAATATAAAATAATGATCTTTTTCTACATAAATATTGAGCATTTGTACCATATAGTTGGGTTGTGACGACATGCACTTTACGTCCTGAATTACGGATTTACGCGTGACGTCATCGACATCGAGAGGTGTTCAGGATCCTCGGAGAGAAAGATCCCGCGCGCCCTGGCAACCTGATAAACTCAGGTAAACGCTATCGTTTCCAACATTATTTTGCCAGTCATGTTATCTTAGTAAGCCGAGTGAATAGAGGACAGGAGATCCGGTAACAATAGTAAAAATGCCTCAAAGATGCCCGGCACCCACAGAAACCGTTCTCTTGCATGGCGGCCTGTTCTAGCTTCTGCTAGCTTTAGCTAGCTAAAGCTAGTTTGCAGTTGTCTATCAAAAGACACAATAACCGCACCGACATTGTGTGTATGCCTGACATCCATTGTCTGTCTCACCTACTGCTGGTCACATTTATACCTTATAATGTATTCCAAAGACAGTATAGGCACCTTGTGCTTGTTTGCCCATCGACTGTCTTGTGTTGTGAGACGGTGACGCCGTCACGGTGATGATGGCGCACACTCAGACCGAGCCCGTTGGCTAAGAAAACAGTTATTTGTGCTGTTAGCGAAAAGTGAACATATAGTTTTCGTTTTTCCGTGTCTTTGTTGCATTATGGTGGAAACAAACTGTCTTTGCTCTCTTTCTGGTCTGTAATGCATGACACGGATGTCTGTTACATAAAACCTAAAGCGATAGCCTGTGGCCTAACTGGCTTCGATTGTCGCTCATTTGAAGTAATTAATTTACTATTTAAAGCTTTATTTGCCAAACTGAATAACAGCCCCGAACAGAGACAGATGTGTTTCGGGGGGTTGGTTATTGCACTACCATCACTAGATATTATGAACCAAAGTAGTGGCTTTTAACCCTCTGGAATCTTGCTAGAGGCCCATTTCGGCTGGCCAGCTTTTATTGCCTAAAACTTTTTTGATTTTTTTTTAATCCCTCAAATTCGCTTTTGGTATAGTACAACCGAAATCCACAGTGGAAAGCGAATTACTAGCTCACTTGCAATCACATTCTCATTTGTACACAATTAATGTCTTAATTTTCTGGATGTGCAGATAAAGTGAAGTGTTGTTTGGTATTGAAAACTTTTAGTCTTCCAACTTTGGCACATTCCTTAGGAGATATCTTAACATTGTATTTCTTAGACCTGCTTGTAATTTGTATCATAGCCTTACATAAGCTCTTGATTGAACTACAATAAGTGTTCCGTATACCTTGTTAAGAGAGCAAATAATAGGGATGAATTAAGTCAAAGGGCTTAAAATTTCAAAGCTTAAACAAATTAAAACGTGTTTAAATGGTGGTTTCTGATACCAAAGTGTGAGACTGTTGTAGATGCAAATTATTTTCCCATTCCACCAATTTGATTTTCTAAGTTAAATTAAACAGATCTATACATTTAAAAATAAGAAATGGTTAAATTGCTTGAAGACCAAGCTGTTAGTTAGCAAATATGTGTTTGTTTATATGTGTGTGTGCATGTATGCATGCATTTTATAGACTTCTATAGTATATAGTTCTTTATAGTAGCATCACCTTTGGCCTTGTTGTGACAACTACAGTATGAAAGAGACATTATAGTGGGAAATCATTGAACTGACAAACAAATTGTATTTTGACAAACACACTTGCTGGGTTGGACCTCTTTCTTCAGAACTGCTCTAATTCTTTATTGCAAAGGTCCAACAAGGTGTCAAAAATATTCTTCAGACCTTTTGGTCCATATTAACATAATAGCATCACACTGTTGCTGTAAATTTTTTGGCTGCACAACCATGATGCAAATCTCCTGTTGCACTACATCCAAAAAGTGCTTGATTGGAATGAAACTGTGGATGCCATTAAGGTTCAGCGAACTAATTGTCTTATTCAAGAAACCAGACAATATCAAGACTGTTACAATATCATAAAGGGACAGAAATGGTCAGCAACATTACACCACTCCAAGCCTCAACTATTAGCCCTGTTCAGTCTACAATCTACACATTTTCCACACATCTGTGATCACCTGAAAGCATTAGATGGTGGGTTGAAGTTGCCCCGCTATTCGGACTTAGCTTTCAGTAATATTTTTGAAAAATTTTCTGGTGAATGGATTTATCGGCCATTATATAGGCTATCGGCCTGCTCTAAAGTCTTTATATCAGTATAGGTATCAAAAAATCCATATCGGTCGGGCCCTAGTCATAAGTGCCATTAAATGAAAGGGTAAACTGAGATCGTGGGGCAAGTGTGACCTAGGATTTATCTAAAATCAAATTGAACAACCTGTTGCAGGATCTAAATACATAAAAAGCAGCAAGAACATCTTTTTTGAGAAGAGAGGTGCATAATCTGATGCAGATTACAACATGTTGAGGATGACACACAACACTTGTATTTGAAAGTTCCAAATATATTTGAATATCCAGCAAGAGAATCTTGACACAAACTACATAAACTACTATTGTTAATTGAAATGATGAAAAGATATGCAACATATTTTGTGCATAGGTTTCCTGTCAGTGTTTCTGCTTTGATTGCCACACCCCTTTTACTCCATGACACTAGCTGCATGTTTTGAAAGTACATATGCCCCTTTTCCACAAGGGTTGGTACGGAACGGGTCACGTCAGCACAGCCCAGAATGGGACAGGTTGCAAATGTGGACATGGGTTGGGGCATAGGTGTGCTCACAGGGTTTATCCTGTGTTCAAATTTGCGTGGCAGCCGCCTCCAGCTAATTTTATGCCGCCCCAGCCTGATTTCACTCTGCCCCCAGCTATAAGGATGTTTTTTTAACTGCAGTAGCAACGTTGCGCCCCTACGGGGGCACTGTATCATCAGCAGTGCACCAGGAAAGGCTAAAACAGCTGCAGAAAAAGAAGATCAAAAATAGCTTTTCCCGCTAGTTGTTGTTATTGACGTCCCGACCCCCCCCCCCCCCCCCCCCCCCCCCC
>SSNP01000054.1:1113629-1239516 GCA_006937955.1 Pachypanchax playfairii
CCCCCCCCCCCCCCCCCCCCCCGGCTCGTCTGTTTGTTTTTTTTTGTATTCAAGCATGTCATGTGTCTTCTTTTTTTTAAATCCTCCATATCAGAATAGCGTTAATGGTTTTTAGCGCTGCAGATATGGCTGGGAAAATCAACCGCTACTTTATAAAGCGACCTCGCCTCGCGAGGAGGAGTCAGGATTCCAGGTGAAAGAGTGCAGACAAATTAGGCAGTTAAAGGGTATTAATTCAGAGTTGTGACAAGATGTGAAAATTATATCAGGTCTGAGCGTAGTTCCCATGCGGGGACTGGCAAGGGTTAGAATGCAGGACAGGAAGAGTCGGCGAAGCGAGGGTACGTTAGTTTCCAAGTCATTAAGAGCATAACAAAGTCATTGTGTATGTGATTTATTTTTTTTAAACATTTTTTTAAAACATTATTTTTTTTTGAATTTTTCCAGATCTCAAAAAAATAGAGCCAGTGGCTTTGACAAGCACTGGCTGATTCAATTTATGATTTTATTGGTGAATTTATCAACTTCCACCATATACCTTTCTTTCAGAGACTAAAAACACCAGACTTTACTAACTAAACATAACTAAGACAAATTAACAGATGTAAAATATGAAATGACAATAAAACTAAAATTTAAAGAGAAAACTGAACCATTTTTAATGATTTTATTGCAGATTTATCATATTATAAGTATTGGTACATGGTATCTGTTAACTTTAACCGATACTATTACATATGGTATTGGGGCTGATACCAGTATGATACATCCCTGATTAGAACGCTTAACTAAAAAACATTTTGCGTGTGGGGTAATTGAATGCACATAGTATGCATGTGCTGATGCATGGTCAGGGTACCACATCTGCCTCAATTTTAGCCAGGAAAACCCCTGGCTCAGCTTAGCAAGTGGCATGAAAGGTCCGTGATGTCATCCATAATCGACACAAGAAGAGTGAACAAATGTCAACGTGCGCATTGAGAGTGGGAAAGATCAGTCAAGAATGTCGAGGTATTTTTGTAATTCGTACTCGGACTGTGGCTCTTTCTGAAGAAAAAATTCCATCCACAACATGTGAGAAGATGGAGCATTTGAGGTCAATTAGGTGTGATTCTGTGACATCACTTCACATGCACACTGCCAGGCCAATCAGTGGCTACCATTACGTAGGTAGGCATGTGACTGATATCCCTTTACTGGACCAATCAGTCCATAAATGTGCATTTGGGTCGCTTCAGTATGCTTCGGACCAAAGCAGAGGTGGTCCACAAAATGGGGTTGGGTCGGCCCAGGAAAAGGTAATGAAAAAGCACCAGAACGGGTCTGAACCTACCCATTCTTTACCATACCAACCTTGGTGGAAAAGGGGCAATAGATTCCTGTGATGTCACTGGATCAGCTTGTGTGATGTAAATGACAAATTTTCCATAAAAAGGTATTTTTGCATGTGTCTATTGCTGAACTATGAAAAAGATTAATATGAAACAAGATTAATCCATGCTTCAAATCCATGTTTTTTACCCCAAATTCTGGCTCTATTATCTGAATGTCACCACTGAAATGAAGGGTTATCCTAATATACTATTGTCCAATTTTGGTGCACCTGTGCAAACTATAGCCTCATTTTCTTGTTTGTTATCTGACAGGAATGGCACCTGGCATGATTATTTTATGTAGCCCATCTACATTAAGGTTTTATTTGTTGTGTTTTTAGCAATGGTACGCTGGATACCTTGATTGTAAATAGTGGTTATTTGTGCTACTGTTGCAGCTGCTGGACCATTCTTTTTTAATGCTGTGTGTGAAAATCCTATTTTGCTTTTAAAACAAATATAGAATCAGCCAGTCACCAGGCAGCAACTTTGTGCATTCAGGTCTCTAGACAGGAAGATGACTTGTAGAACTTTTGTGAATGAAAATAAGGAAGATAATAGATCTAAGTGATATATGGTGGTAGATGACATCCCTTTAAGCAAGCACACTTTGCATTACTATGACTTTGTTACTATTTGTGCTTGAGAGGAAATGTAACTAATTAAAAAAAAAAAAAACAGAACTGACTTTGCGTGTAGTATGATGCATTTGCAAGGTACTTCTGTCTGAACACAAGCACCTAGATTCGCCTAGATTTGACAATGTGTGCTTTACATTACCATAACTCCTAAACCATTTGCGCTATAGAAAACATTTAAATGAAGCTACTAAAAGATGAAAAGCATAACTTTGTGTATGTCATATGAGAATTGTAGAGATACAGGAAATATGTCAAGAAATTTGGCCTGTATGATACTGGGTGTATTCTCGTATACACAACTTTTTTCAGCTGGAGCACTTATACAGCAAAGCTCTTTCCTACACAAATCTTGCCATGTCAAGTTTTCCCATGACACAGTAGTTTCCATAGAAGCCATCGAGCAAATCTGAAGCTAAGAAAAATACATTTAAAAGTTATGATGGGGCTCTGGAAAATTAGGTTATGTCACTTTTTTTCTGCAGGACATTGACACAGCATTAAGTTTAGTATCTAAATTACTGTTTTGGTTTGGTTTTACACACATTTATTTTTTGGAAAATTATTGTTATTATTATTAAGCTAATTTATTACCTTTTTTACAGGGTATTTTTAACTCATTGGATGCCAGCCGTTTTCTGAACAGAAAAGCCCTTTATGACTACCTAAACACTGAAACTACCAAAAGAAAGACTACATTCTCTACTTCCATCAGGAAAAACAGGTTGTTTCTAGCTTTCTCTATTCTTTCACAATCTGCTGTAGAACATAGGTGGTTTCACCAAAAATGCCTGTTTCTGACCAAAAGATGTAGAAAACTGGGTTTGTGTGAAAAGGGTTAGGGTTAGGGTTTGCGTTTTTGTGACACCCCCCTGTTGATCCAGACAGGAACCACTCAGCTGACTAATCTGGATCTTGGAATCTTCTGCTGAAATGGATGTCTCTATCTGAGATGAAATATGCGGTGAGCTTGGCGGCCTGGGTTGTCGTCATTTCTCTTTTGCGATACAGTCTTTGTTTAAGTGTGCGCTGTGGGAGTTTTTCCGCTTTGCGCCTCGTGTTACTCAGGGGCTTCCCAAAACCCTCACCTCTGTGATCACATGAAATGTTGCTGCCACACACAGGTAAAATCAACTTGTACTTCTTTTAGAGGTGTGATATCTACACACTAGGTGCGCACAGTCATTCCTTTCCCTCGTTTAAAAGAAAGCTTAAGACGTCATTGGCATTGAGCTTTCGGATTCTGTTTGACATCTATAGAGGTCGTTGGCACTGAATGAGTTAAAGACTGTTTGGCTTCTTAATGTTACTTTTGAAGGATGACTTTTCATGTAAAAGTTAACCAAAACCACCGTTCTGACATTTTCTTTAATTTTTAGATGATGGTTTTGACAGACAAAGCGGTATTTAAAACTAGGAACGCACTCAGCAAGCAGACCTCCACCAAGTACCTCAGTTCCACACCCAAACCATTCGTTGTAGTGTTACAGCCACATGCACTGAAGATAGCCCTATCTCCCAATGTTAAAGAATCCTCTAAAAAAGTTCCTGGGTCCAGATCACCCCAAAATCTAATTAGTTATTCCTTGACTCACGGTGCTTGCCTCAGGTCTCACCTGCTCATCGCTCAGTCATTCTTCCTACGTTCCTGACAAGAGCTCCAGATCTTCATATCATTTGCCTTTGATCCTTGTTCAGAGGCTGATCCGATCTCACCAGGCGATAAATCGATGAAATGAGTTAATTCAAATTTTTTGTTGCAGGCAACTTAAAAAATAAATCTACCGGCCCAGGAGATCTTTGAGGTCAGCAGACCTGATGATTTTAGAAGTTCCTAGGTGCAGATTAAAAACTAAAGGGGAGGGGGCTTTTGCTGTAGCTGCACCCAGACTTTGGAACAGTTTACCCCCTCACATCTGATTCTCCACAAGCTCAGGAACCTTTAAATTTGCTCTTAAAACCCACCTCTTCTCATTGGCTTTTAACAAGGTTTAATTTGACTGTTTTATTAGTGAGGTGTTTTATGTAGTTGTGTATTTTAGAGCTTTTATTCTGTTTATGTTGTTTTATTGTTTTTCTTGTCACTGTACAGCACTTTGGTCAGCCTTGGTTGTTTTTAAATGTGCTTTATAAATAAACTAGACTTGACTTGATAAATAAATCAAGATTTTGCATAGTGGCGCTTTTTGGCTCCCCAGAGTTTCTGTAGCGTTAGTTTGACATGGTTTGCTGCGACAGATGTGCATCAAGAGACCTCATGCTGCAACATTTGCCAAAAGCCCATCGCAATTAAAGGCAGCAGCACCACAAACTCATTCTAACTCCTGAAACAGAGGTATTCAGCCAAACATGGAAAACACTAGTCTCTCTGAGACGAACAAACACCGCAGTGACCAACAAACCTTAGCTAAAAACAGCTAACTGTAGCCAAATCCTTTGCACAAGGCACCACAAAAAAAAATAGGAAAGAGGTATGGTGGAGAACAATCACTGAAGCGGTTGTCCGTTGTTTGCACTTGTTGCTTTCCTTAATAAGTAGGGGAAAATCAGAAAAAATCTGAAATCGAACAAAAAATAAATAAATCAGCCTCTAATCATGATACAGTGTGGTTGTTCATCACATTAAAATTCAATTCAAAACAGTACAACAAAGCAACTGAATGATTCTGTGTCAGATACTGGGACTATTTTTTAATACTTCATTAAAAGTGACTGCTCACAAACAGGTCTTGTTTATAAATTATAATTCACTTTCATAAATCCTGTCTGACAAAATTAGGCCAAGTAAAGAAATAGAAACAGATGGAACTCAGTAACCTCATGGCCTTTTGATTTTTTTTTCTCTTGTAATTTTAAGTAATGCTTAATTACATTTTTCTTCACTTACTGTTTTTATTCCTTTTGATCCAGCAGAAGCTGCAAATCTAGTTTTTTTTTTTTATCAAAATTGGGGCAAGATTAGGCACAAACTATCACAAAACCTATTGAGGGAGTAGAGTGTGGGTAAGTGCTCTAGTTTATTCCATCAATTTCAAAAAAGTTCTTATTTTTGGAGGAAAATTGCATGTACTTGTGATATTATTGCATTATTTAAATTTTGTATGATGTTGAATTATTGCAGTACCACAAATTTGAGTAGTCCAGCCATAATATGACCATGAGTGGGAGATAAGAAGAAGCTAGAGAGCAGATAAGGGAACCCTTTAATTTGGAGGGGGAAGGCAGATACAAGATCACTACAAGAGAAAAGTGTGTGGGGGTGGGGCATATTGAAGTGGACAGCGAGACAGGAAAGGGGGTGGGGTGTTAAAGGTGTAACTCAGAGAGAGAGAGAGAGAGAGAGAGCCCCATGCTATTGATGGGTAAGAGGGAGGGGTGGAGTGAGCAAGTATGTAGGAGAGAGGGAGGGGTGTGTGGGTAGAGGCTTCCTGAATGAGGAAGCGACAGAGCCATTTTTACTGTTGAGTAACTGCATGCTGTACTGCTAGTGCCAGAGAGAGGGTGAGAACGTAAGCTAGAGGAATAAAGTGCTCCCACAGGATCTTATTGGAGCCCTTTCTCCTGTCATAACTTACCCTCTACTCTTTGGACACCTCTTTCTTGCTGCTTGTGTCCATTTTATTTGTGGAGGCCCTGGAGAGGACACACAATGGAGCGAAGAGCCTGTGGCAACTGGGCTGTTGTACTGCTGAGAGGGGGATGGGGTAGAGAGAGGACCGGTTCACACAGCTAACACAGCCTGTCGGCTGTAGGTTTTCAACAGCCTCTTCTTCCTGCTTGGACTTACTGTTTCCAAGCTTTTTTCCTGGAACAACCACCCACAAACTTCGCCTGGATAACATTAAGGATTACTCACCATGCTCTGAGACGTTAGGAGACGTTGGAATCTGAGGAAAAAAATTTCACAGTGTTTGGAATAACATAAAGAGAAAACCAATCTATCTACTTCTTCTGTGCCTTTGGTTGGTTTCTGTTTCTGTTTGGCGGAGTTCATTAATGGATTACAACATGCATGCTAAATCAAACGATTTATTGGATTTCCAAAAACTGGATGCCCTGCTGGAAAAAATTGCACATTCAGTCTCTGTGAAAAGGTAATGTTATGTGGTGAGAGACTCACTTGTAAACTTTTCAGATAATAGAGCCACTGACATATTTACTGTCAAATATAAAAAAAAATTCAATCTATGTGAATAATTGGCAAATAGTTGAATAGGGGAAAGAATGACTGCCTTGGAGTTATGGTTCTTAGGACTGTCATGTGTTTTGTACAATCTCTTTTTTAACTTGCCATAATACTACAATCCCGTTTAGAAGTAACAATTTCACGTTTGTATTAAGAATATTTTGATTATTCAGATTTTTGCCAGAATCCACAAACTTACCTCCTGGTAAGAGTTGATGGTGGGTGAGTTTTGAGGAATAGTTGAGTCGTGTGTGGCAGTAGTAGAAATGTCTCTTGCTTCTTGGAAAGGCTTGGCTTGCTTATACTCATCAACTGGGATTTTAACTATAAAGAGCCAAAATGGTTCTTGTTTGTTTCCTGTTATATTTCTGACTCATGGTTTGTCTATTTGAGAGAACTTGTGATCTCACAGGTTGACACATTTGGTAAGTGCTTTTAATGAACTCAAGTACGATCTCTATAAGTCTGCGGCCTTACAAAACAATTTTGAAACTTAAAATATATTAGACTTTAATATTTTCATGAAAGATCCACAGATAGTTGTTGATCCTGAGGTAGCTGATATTTCTTCATATTGTTTGTTGGTTTGTAATCTGAAGTAACTTTTGACAATTAAGCTTCCTAATAAGTATTATTTTTAGCCTTAAGAAATAAAAATATTGTTCTCTGGCCAAAATGAGTTAGTGTTACAAGGACATACTGACAATATTTGCTTGCCTAATGTTTCTTGAACTAATTTTTAATGTGTGCATCTCACATTTAAAATAACAAGCCAAGGGTTTCCAAGTACAAGAGGGTAATAGGGCATAAAACTTATTGCAATATTTTAGTGCTTTATTACAGTATATAGTGCAGTGCAATGCTGAACCATGATTCTAAACCCTCCTTTCCATCGAATGCATAGCAGTGCGTTTTGCTCCCGAAATCAGCCATGTATTCCTTCCCACCAGGAGCGTTTTAGATGTGTATCGCTCGCGAAAGCATTCTATCCAACTGGTCCTGGGAGATCACAAAATCACAGGAGAATTGCATGCGTACACACAACAACAAGATGAGAGAAAGATGATAACACTTATCCAGAAGGTATGTGGTTTATTTTCACACCACCTACGGACTTCAAACCCACCACAGTTAATGTTTTTTTTTCATAGAAAAGCAAACAGAAATCTGCACGTGTCCTTTATTTTGAAACATTTGGGTATTTTACTTTTAACGAACACCTGACTTCCTGTCTGGTCCGAACTGAATTTCTGAACTTGACACGTTTTAGAAATGTAGTGTGTAAAAAAAATAGAACTGCCACATAAATGCCGCGATGCTACTCTTCTGAGACGCGTCCGATTCGAGCTGCTTTGCACATGGTGGAATCGGTCCCATTAACTTAATGGCAGCTATCAGCCGTTTATTATGTTTCAGTGACTGCGTTTACATGCAGCCAGTAACCCGGTTCTGCACAGCCATGTAAACACGAATATGCTCATAATCGGGTTTTTTAAAACCCAGATTTTAATCCTAGGGTAACCCTTTTCTAACCCAAATATTTAGTCGTGTAAACGCGTATCAGCATAACCCCATCAAAACGTGTGTTCTGCAAATGCTCTATTCGCAAGGAATCTTGGTCTTTTGCTGTTGTTGTTTTTGGATACAGAAAGAAGAATCGGAAATGACGAATATTGCGTCATGAAGTAGTCCGTACGTCATCACGCTATCCCAACGTCCACGTTTAAATCGGGTTATTACAAGTTTCATGTATACAGGGGTAACTCTCTCTACTTATGCATGTAAATGGGTTATTCTAAACATTTCAGAAACCCGAATACTGACAATAACCCGAATATTGGCTGCATGTAAACGTAGTCACTGACGTTACGTGGTGCTTATGTGTCCGGTGGAAAGGAGGGGTTAGACAGTGGCTTTTATATATTCTCTATTAAGTTGTTATCTTAAAGGTGCCCTGTCACACAAATATCATGACTTTGTGGTTATTTCTGAAGTATTAACGTGTAATCTGGAATATTTTATACCTGAAAATTGAAGAAAAAAAAACTCATTTGCATGTGCTATGTTATGTTGCCAGTAAGTCTCTGTACTGTCCAACTCTCATTACATCACAGCGTGAAAAAACAACTCAATCCAAGTGAAGCAGCATTTGTTTAAAAATATTTCTTATAAAATGCTATTCTATTCTTGTTTGCTAGTTTTTTTAGACAGCACTAAATCTAAGTCACCTAATGGTATGATATTTTTGAACATGTGCTAACTTCTGCTGAGCTGTTAACATTCTCCAGGAGTCTATTATGATGCATTGGAAGTTTGTGGGGGAAGTTAAACTTGTAGTAATTAGATGCAGCCAGCTAAAAATTTGCTCTCAAAATGTACACTCAGTAGCTGCAATACAGTCATTTTTTTCTTTCATACAAGGAACAATGCACAATACAAGTATTTTGGATGTACAGTGGGGGAAATAATTATTTGACCTCTTGCTGATTTTGTAAGTTTGTTCAATGACAAAGAAATTAAAAGTCTCAGAACAGTATTATTTTAGTGGTATGTTAATTTTAACAGTGACAGATAGCATATCAAATAAAAAAAATAAAGCACAAAGCAGCTTTTTACAGAGACGAGAATTCTTGTGACAATTTATTTTCACGAGATCTTGTCACCCCATTAAGTGGTAGTAGTGGTATTTGTGCAATAATGTTGTTCTGAAATAAGATAGGCCTCATTAGTATTTGATTATTTATAAATCTGTCTATCAAGAATGACAACACCAAAACTGACAATGCAATGCTTGTTCTCTTTAATAATGGCCAAAATAAAAGAACTATCAATTTGTAAATTTAAGAACTGAGGATTGGCTTTGTGCAAAGTGTTATCACTAACAATAACTTGAACATGTGAAATTAAAGGTGGTTATCACTTACCTGTGTAAGATTTTGTGCTTGCCCAGAGCCTGGACCTGCTAAGCAAATCATGATACAATTCTGTAACATTAGAATTAAGAATGGGGTAACAAGACAAGTAAGTCAAGAAAATGTTCCCAGTGTTTTGATCCTTTCCATCAAAAACATGTACAGTTGGCACAAAACAGCTGCCTTTCCCTTCTGTTAAATTTAGACATGTATTCAATAGAATCGTCTGCTTTTGAGTTATAAATATGTTTTTGTAGTCTTCAGCACGCATGAACTTTGTGAAATTACAGGATTTTCTGCTGTTAAAAAGGTGTCTAAAAAGTATCTTGGGGATGTAAGTACCTTCAGTTGGATTCTTCGAGATGTTTTCAAAGCGTGCTCAGGTTGAAATTGTTGTAACTTTAACACAGTGTGCATGAGTAGCATGCGTGACCTTGTACTATGCTTAGCTTGGTGCAGTGCAGATCTGCTTTACCACCACACAAGAGACTGATATGAATGAGTAAGAAACAGTGAAGGTTTTTTGTTACCATGGTTAAAAATTTGAGGGTTAGTATTACAGTCTTTTAATCAAAGTAAAATGAAAGCTTGATTTGATTATCACACTTTTAAATACAGACTTCAGTTTTTAACTGTCCTAAAGATGCTGTGTCACAGACAAAAAAAGGTAGCAAAAGTACATCACAAGGCCAAATCTCAAGTGTAGTTAGAGCTGGGCGATATAAGATTTTTTCATATCACGATATGCTTTTTTCATTTCAGGCGGTAACGATATATATCACGATATAAGCCAAATAACTATATTTGTAAGATTTAAATGTGCCGTTGCTCACAAGTAAAATGTGAAATAAGGTTGTTTTGATTTAGACATTTAATTCCCATAAGTTCAATGGGGCAGATATACTTAAGGAACATGAGACTTCAGTTTCAGATGAATAAAGGCAAATATTGCAAACTACACAAAAGGTAGCCGCTACGTCGCTATGTCTCTTAGCTGTTTTGTCATATGGTAAGACGCTTGATGACGAATTAGCGCTTTCAGTCAAAGATTGAGCATGCTCTTGTGGGTGGCACTGTTTCAGGTGATAAAAAGGGTTTGTTGTATTTCCAGACTTTGTGGGAACATGGTTTCGGCACAATTTACAGTGCACTCTACTCTGTTTTTTTGTCAGACTTCTAATAGCTGAAATACCTCCACACTATGGAACTTCTCTGGGCCTTCCTTTCAACAATTCAACAGTCTCTGGCATTGGAACCGTCATCTGTGTTCTCTTCTGTAACCTGGTCACCCAAACTCTCGGTTGATTTTTCTCTAGTCGGCACACTCATTTCCTTTATTACCCGAACGGCTTCCCAAACCAATACACGTGCGGCTTGGCGCTTGTGCTGTAAGTAACAAGTCACGTGACGTGACGCTGGAGCTGTGATTGGATCGTCTCTGCGCTACTTAATGTGGATTGGCAGTTCATGTTTTTTTAAGAGAGGAAGAGAAAGAGATGACATCTATCGCAATAGTTTCATTTTTCTATCGAAAAAAAGTTATTTTGTGATACATATCGTCATCGTTCTAACGCCCAGCTCTAAGTGTAGTTATGTTATGTTTTTTTATTAAAAATACTGAACAAATGCTTTTTGAAAATGGTACCTGTTTGAAAAAATGCAAGCAAAAAAGTTAATATAAAATGGGTAAATACAAAATCAACTGTGCCATTTGCACCACTATCAGGTGTTCATCACGTTGCACTAATGCATATGAGTAAATGTTTTGTTTTGGGTTTCGGAATGATGTTTGGTCTGTTAAGCTGGCTATCATAAGCCTTTTACAGACAGAAGTTCCTGAACATTTGTGGGTGGTGGGGGGGTGGGTATCTGGATGTGACGTAAACTTAGTGCAGCGGGCCTCCGTCTCATTTCTCCAAACAAGGGAGCTGCTGCCAGGTGTGCTTGGAACTACTCACAGTGCTCATCTTTGTGATGTGGACAATTTTGCGCACATGGATACGCTAAAAGAGGAGCTTCCATTAAAAATGTTTTTTCTGAGGTTTCTGTTGAATATTTTAGCTCTACAGGTGTTCTAACCTTCATAGTGGGTTTGAAAAGAGGTCAACAGCTTCTCTTTGCTGTAGCATAAGACATTGCAAACCGGAAGAGAGAACGTCTGGTGTTGCCATGCGCAGCGTGGTAGGAAACAGTATACCTTGCTCTCATAGGCTAGTTTGTTAGCCAATCTGAGTCCAGCAAATTCGAATAATGAATATGAAAGAGCTGCTGCCGAAGCCTGACGGAACCAGCTGAATTTTGACACAGATAGATTGAAAGGTCTGTTAATCAGTGTTTCTTAATGTTTTTTAGATATAAAATGTTTCATATTACAGGTTAATACTTGAGAAATAACCACAAAGTCCTGAAATTTGTATGAAATGGCCTCTTTAAGAGTGTGTTGGTCGGAGGTATGTTCCTATACACTGCTGTTCACGTGAGATACTTCATTCTGTGTGTGCCATTTACCATTTCAATTATTATAACCATCTTTTTTAAAAAAAAACAATTTGTTTTATGTACCTTTCACAAGCTAAGAAGACATGTTTGTGTTTGAACTTTGAGAGTATTCTAACTAGAGAGAAATGTGAGTAAATGTAAATGTTAATGTATGTCTGAGAAGTGCATAAAGTGGGTTGTGAGGGGTTTTCCAGCCTGAAAGCATCTCATTTTGGTAAAAAATAACTATGACTACTTCGTGGATTCCACCTGTTGCAGGTTATCCTTAGAACGTGACCACCGCGATAAACAATTGACCACTGTATACTATAATGCCTTTGAACACTCCCCGTGCTGCTCTTAACTTGAAGTTGAAGCTTAGGGCCCATCATATGTGAAATCAATTATTTTAGTTGGGCACACCAAGCAGTGCTACAAGACAGATTGTACATACATTCAGAGTTTTAACAAGAGCCTACATAACATTTGCAATTGTAATTACAGTGACTCTTCACTATTTTTTTAGACTTGTTTAGGTGAGATTTATAGGAAGGTGTTTACAGAAACAATGTCACCCCATATTGTTTAAGCCTTTTTATGATTATAAGTCCCTACATGTTTGCTTCCATATTACCAGCAGAATGCTGTGATTGTTCAACACAGAGCTGACAGTGTGTGCAGTCACTTGTGCAGTTGTGTTTATATTATTAACAACATTGGATGACTCAGTTGTTTGAGCTGTCAGTATTTAGTTTTAAAGCAGTTTGAAAGAGTGCCATAAACATTTAGATGAAGGGCTAGGAAGTGAAGACTTGTATTACAGATCAGGTGACTTTATGCAATGCACATTTAAAGAAGAGCACACCATAACAGACAAATGTGACAGTTAAGTAGGTTCTACTTTTGCATCAAATACAGTTTTAGACATGTGGGTGCTGACTGATTTTCCCAATGATAATTTCAGTAAAAAATAGAGAGGAAGCTCCATTAATTTACATCATTGTACATCAATGGAGTACTTCTGCTAAACACAGTTAGGATTATAGTGGATGGCCCATACCATAATCCCCCGACACTATTCAGACTGATTTATTTGCTTCGAACAAAATAATATGAATTGTCTGATTTGAATTTCTTTTATGCAGTATGTTAAAAGATAATTAGACAATTGATTTGTTTGCCAAAATAAATCTACTACTGAATAGTTACTTTGGAAAGTAGTTAGTTACTTTTCAACTTTACTGTCAGTTAAAAGTAATCAGTTACGTTACAGTATTACCTATTCATAAAAGTAAAGCATTAGAGTACTTCTGCGTTAACAAAAATTATAAGCCAGTTTGCAGCCTCTCACATGTTGCAACTTTATTGCCAGAGTTCATTTTACCATTACATAGAAATGTGTTCTCTGTGCTTTTGTGTTTGGCAGAGTGCCAGATCATTCAGTGTGTAGCTTAAACTGCTTGGAGCCATATTGTCAGTGGAGGGAAAAAAAGCAACATGTTGGCGGTTCTGCCAGCCCTCCACGTCCACCATTAATTTCTGATGCTGGACACCTGTCGGGCATTATCCCGCTTATACCTTGGTCTCTTATGAAAGAAATTAATATTAAATCAATAATTAATATGTTAATGTAGTTTTTTTATTGTTAAAATTGTAAGTTTTTCCACAAGACACGGCCGTTATGACAAATAAATGGTGAAGAAACATGTTAACTAAGGTTTTGAGTTCTGTTGTCACTTTACCAACTGGCATTTGAGTCAGCGCAAAGATTTAGAATAATAAGGCTATTTGACCGGAACTTATTCTTAACACGCAGATGTCCCGCTGGTCCCAGTACTCTCTTATTTTACAGCCATGTGTACGTCCCCTATGTCATTGCACCCTGACAATCTATATATCACATGAAAGCTCAGATTCCCCTCTTTCCAATGATATTAACCATTTTGACATGCAGTTACCACAGCACAGACACTAAAGCGTTTTTACAGAAAAGCAAAGACTTCAAGAGTTAACTTTTCCTGTCTTTGATTGCTTTCTAGTACATTTACAAAACCCATAATTTCCAGCAAGATGTTGGTCTCATTCTGTCCATACAGTTCCAGGGAATATAATCTGGTAAAATATTTAGGTCCACAACACATGATAGAGACACAAATACTGCAGAAAACATTTCCTGACTTGAGATCAGCTCCGATAGTTTTTTTTTTTTTTTTCATTGGTCATATCAGGCGTAATGTACTCCCGCAACAAAGGGCAACTGGCAATAAACAAAGGGCAACTGCCAATCCCTGCCATTAAAAAAAAGAAAAACTCACACACACCCACACATGGGTCAAGAGCAGGGCACAGACATATTACAGTGCTTCGGCTGCACTGATACATCCGCAGGGTCTGACAAAAGTAGGCTTCAGTCGGGATTTTCCTTTCCTTATTGAGAGAAGTTTTAAAGTAACTGGTTACTTTTTAAAAAATAACTACGTTACTGATTATGTAACGCACGAAACTAACGTGTTAAGTTACACATTTCACGAAAAAAGTAATTAGAGTACTCTAACGCATTGCTTTATAATACGTTTCCCCCAACACTGATAAAACAAGTATACTATTCCATTTTACATCTAGTCTAAATCTAAAAATAAAAAATATTAATATTCTGCAAAGAGAATAATGATTAATACTATCAGAGGAATCAAAATTTTGTTGTATAGTGATGGGAATTATAGCATCAGTGTGCCTGGAGAACTTAATTTGGTTTTATGAAAGAGTGAAAAAACTAGTTCTTGACCTTCTCACCATATCCCAATTAATTATTTATTTATTTGCTTTTAGGCAAAGCACAAGACATTCTGATGCCTAGTAAGGGACTGCAGGACTGAAACTGACCCCTTTGCATAAAAAAATTATATTTGGCTTTTACAGGCACCATATCTTAAATGTCTTTTTCTGTTATGTTTGTGTTCTCCTTTTTTAAGTAGGGCAGTCATTTTGAATTCATAGTCTCACCCCTTCATATAAACGAAAGGGACAAACATTAGAATTACACCTAATATTCATTTTCGATTATGTTTAGCTGTAATTAGTTATTTATGCTAAAAACACACCAAAACTTGGTGTGCTGGAGAGTGGGTGGGGCTTTCAGCCCTGCGTCTCTAGTGTGCAGATTCAGTTTCCAAAAAATACAAGATATCATGATTTTCTTTTCAACAAAGGAAAATGGTGAATATACTAGTCTTTCTTATAGAGATTTTTCTTGTGACAAAAATTTTCTGGCCAAACCCTTCCAGCCTCTATCAACTGACTGCACCCCATCCCCAGTAGCTTACCTCAGTTGCAAAAACAGTAGCAGCACAAAATAAAGTGACACATGAAATGGGAAGAAGCTTTAGTGCAGTTGAATGTATTAAAATATATCTTAAAAAACTGTGAACTGAAGAAATTAAATTAAGAAGAAAATAAATGTTTGTTTTTAATTTCCATGGAGAGGAAGCGGAGGTGGTGTGGGGGGTGGGGGGGTGGGGGTAGGCAGTCACATCAGTGCATAACCCCTATTTAGGTCAACAGGCAATGTTAGGTTTCTTTGTATGAGTTGTGAACCCCCACCTCAGTCATCAGGACCACTTCCTCCCAGAAAACATTCCACAGCAGTCAACAGTGATGTATGTCCATGTCAAAGGTTAACTGTTGCTCTAGATTTGTGTGCTACATAGGCAATTAGCAGGATGTATATCTGTTAGTTGATTAATATTGAGGGTTTCTGCAGACTTTATTAATCTCACAAGTCAACTTTGTTGTTAGATTAGACAACTGTCAGGTTTCATTGTGGTGATGTGAAGATCCTGTTAGCAGTGACTAAGTAAACCTCCAACAGTTTGTATTTTATAATTTGACGGTTGTTAGGGTCTTTTGTTTTATGGCATCAAATAATAAACTGAAAGATATTTGTACTTTTGAGTCTTTCAGTCACTGTTAAGTCTCTGTACACAGACTGTCTTTTCAGAATAATTCATTTTCATAGTTTTTTTGTATAAAATGTGCATTTGGTGCAGTGTGAATTCTTCTTGATATTTAAATGCACACTTTTTATGAAGTGTGCAAAACTTTAATAGAAAACAGCCATTTGCCTCCCAACTTTAATTATTGCATGATTTCATTAAAATGAATGAAAAACACATTTTCCTGTGTAAACAGTATATCTATATCATATATTACAGTCATTCTCAAATTGTGGGTAATGTAATGGCAAAGGGGACAGAGGGCCACTCCTTTTTATATTTTGTTTTTATTTTTAGTCAAAGTTACAGGTAGAATTTATGTTTAGTCATTGTTGCAACTCAGACTTATTTTTTTACACAAATCTCATTTCCATGGTGGTTAGACAGCCCAAACATTGCAGTAGTGGATTAAATAGGTGTACAACCCTGATAGAACTGATGACAAGCAAACAGGAAATTGATTGTCTCAATAATAGAGAGAGAACAAAAGAGATTACTACCAGCTAAAAATACTATAAAAAAAACACAATCCCACACTATTGACTAGTGTGGGATATGTGTGTTTCAGTAGTGTAGGGGGTCAATATTTCTACCATATACTAGCACTTGCTTTTGTATTTTGGTTTTTGTTTGGGGAGTCATTTTTGGTTTATTTAAAGAAAAAAGTCAGGCTGGTATGGAAATGGCATAACATCAAGAGATAAAAGGGCAAGGTGATACTTGACAGTTTAACAAGAGGGTGTCATAAATCTTTTATACTGTTAAAAAAGATATGTTTATGCTTATGGCATGCTAATGATAGTTTAATTCTTTTCATCTCCAGAGATTCCAGTGAGGAGTGCAATGGGATCAGTGGTACTCTATCAGTGGAGTCTGTGCCAGGGACTAGACTAAACTGGTGTCCTGCCAGCGCCACTACCCCTGCCCCTACTCCTGCTTCAGCTCCCGCTACGGGGCCTGAGCCCATGCCCAACCTTGTCAGAATGGGGGACGGCTTGGATACTGCACAGATGTCGGGCAGCAGCAGCAGCCAGGGGCAGGCCCAACAAGGCATCAACCCCCAACCCCCTGAGTGTATCAACCCCAGCAGGCCAAAGCGCCAGACCAATCAGCTGCAGTACCTCCTCAAAGTGGTGGTAAAATCTCTGTGGAAGCACCAGTATGCCTGGCCATTTCATTCTCCAGTTGATGCAGTCAAACTTAATCTGCCTGTGAGTACTTACTGCACTTTTTTGTGCCGTATAATCTCACATAATAAAAAGCTTGTCACGTAAGGAATGTCAGGAGCTGCTATAAAGTGTTTAGCATTTACATATTCCTGTTCTATACTTGCAAATAATTTTAATTAGTTGAATTTGTCAGTATATATTCGCTAGCCAGTAGGCCTGGGTGATAAATAAAATAAAATAATTCAAATTTTTTGTTGCGGGCGATTTAAAAAATAGTTTTTGTGTAGTGGCGCTTTTTGGCTCCCCGGAGTTTCTGTAGCGTTGTTTCACATGGTTTGCTGTAACAGACGTGCAGCAAGAGACCTCACGCTGCAACATTTACCTAAAGCCCATCACAGTCAAAGGCAGCAGCACCACAAACTCATTGCAACACCTGAAACAGACATCCAGCCGAACATGGAAAACACCAGTCTCTCTGAGACAAACAAATCCACAGTGACCAACAAGCCTTAGTTAAAAACCACTAAGTGTAGCCGAATCTTTTGCACAAGGCACCGCAAATAACAGGAAAGAGGTATGGTGGAGAACAATCACTAAAGCGGTCACTCAAAGTTGTCCATTGTTTGTACTTGTTACTTTTCTTAATAAGTAGGGGAAAATCGGAAAAAATCAGCAATCGAATTAAAAGAACTAAAATCTGAGATTTTATTTTTAAGTCATATTGCCCAGCCCTACTAGCCTGAGAACCATTCTCATTTATGCAATGAATGTATGTTTGATAAAGATTTACAATGTTAAGGTTCAGTGGTGAAATATGTATTTTTTTCTTCTGTTGGAAGTGATGAGGATACATCTTATTGATGTTTTCAAACAACACAAATTGAAGACATTCACATTGATAAGCAACTGCTTATTTTCTTGTGTTGTGAAATGTTTAAAGTCTGAGTTGTGGGCTAAATTAAGGGAGGCAACAATGACTGTTAAATTAGAAATAATACTTAAGATTTAACAGTGCTGTTGGTCTATTACCATCTCATCTAAAGTAATGCACATTGTTACCTTTGTTGACCTGAACATCTGTGAAGTCCCTCTTCTAATATGTTTAAAGTGCAGACAGACATGAAGCTAAGTCCATTAGTTCATTTTGGGTCTTGAGTTTATGCAGCATGTCCTCACGCAACAATCCATGATGACAGATATAACCTCAAGAAATTTTAAACTAAACAAAACTGCCTTCACCAGCTCCTCAGAAAAATAATACATTAAATATATTGTGTATAGCAAAGGTCAGTCCCTTGTATTATTTAAAATTATTAATTGGGGGAAAAGAAAAATAATTTTTTGAATCTACTCTGAATGTCCTATTTTTGCTACTATGTTTCTGTATTTGTGTATACTCGATTAGTTTTCTACATACATTTTGACAAAATATGTATACACTTTTATTAATAAGAAAATTTGCACTTAAAACAACCATTTACAAGTTTTTTTTAATTATAGTTGGAATGTAAATACACTCTTGTTATTTTCTGCTATACTTAATCTGGCTTCTCACATAATTACCAGAGTAAAAAAGGATCTTGTACTTGTCAATTTTGTCATTTTTTTAAAGAAATTTTGGTATCTATTATAAAATGTCCATACATGCCTGTAGATACCAAAAGCTATTAGATTTTCACACAAGTACTGAAAACATAGAAAGAGCCCTCATAAAAAAGAGACAGAACATGTATCTAGATTTTTTTTGTGGAATAAATTATCCAATGTTATATTTAACATGTGAAACTCATGTTCTTAGTTATTTTTTACACATAATTATAAAAAACTAACTCTTATTTATAAATATATTTAAATCTTATTGTGTATTTGATTTTCAAAATTTGGTGTTAAATAGTTTACAGATAAAAGGCAATAAGTGAAATGCAAAATTAGTTGATGAATTTGTTTATTTTTTTGGAATTAGGATTTACTGAGTTTATCTTCATTTTTAAAGTCACTTTTGATTATATTGATAGACACCTCTGAAGTTTTAACTGAGAGTGTCTTGTTAACATGTTTCTTTGCTACTGTTTAAGGACTATTATACAATAATAAAAACACCTATGGACATGGGAACAATCAAGAGAAGACTTGAGAGCAGCTTTTACTGGAATGCCCAAGAATGTATCCAGGACTTCAACACAATGTTTACCAACTGCTACATATACAACAAGGTAACATACTCATACACTGCCTCCATTTCTACTATAACATACCAAAATCTGAGATGTACTTGAGTCTTTACTAAGAATGTTTTCCATCTTTAACAGCCTGGAGATGATATTGTCTTGATGGCTGAGTCTCTAGAGAAGGTTTTCCTTCAAAAGGTTTCAGAAATGCCTCAGGAAGAAATAGAAATTCCTGTTATGACAGGAAAGGGACGTGGGAGAGGACGAAGAGAAGGAAGTATGTAATTTACTTACTTATATTTACTATTATAAGGAAAGCTTTTTTGAAACTGCATTATAATCTTAATGTCTTGCTCTTTCATCAAGGTCTAAACATGAAACCAGGCACCATTGTTGACTCTTCAACTATGACTCCACAAACACGGGGTTTGTCAACTCCATCAGCAGTTCTGCAGTCTCGAGTACCAATGCAGGGCCCACCTTCACTACCTCCCCATCCTTCGATGCAGGCCCTGCCATCCCATGTGCCCCAAACATTACCCAGCCATGCGCCACAGCTCGGAGCTCCATATTCCCTGGTTCCATCAGACTGTGCTTCCCAAGTTCCCATCATGACTTCTGTGCCTCTCCCTGCTCAGACCTCTCTTCCTCCAGTATCAGTTCAGAGTGCTGCCCCTATGCTGCAGACCCCTATAACTATGACCAAAGTGAGTTTGATTAACAAAGAGAAATATGTTTGGGCTGGTTGGCACATTTTTGAAAATGTTTAGGATGGCAGAAACTTGTGGTACTTAAGTTTGGCTTCACACTATTCACTTACCCCCTCCATGTCTCTCTTTTTCTGCTACCTAGCAAAGAAAGAGTCAAAAAAGGCAAGCAGACACTACAACACCCACAGCAAATGACCCGCTGAGTGAATCTTCCCCAGCAGAATCCAAGTCTGGGAAGACGCTTCGAAGGCAAGAGAGTAGCCGGCCCCCGAAACTGATAAAGAAGGAGGGTGCGGACTCTCAGCACCACATAGGCATAGGGACTGGACTTAGTGGACCAAGTGGAGGTCTTAGCCCCAAACCTCAGGATCAGCTGGGTTATTGTGCCGGTCTGATTAGGGAGATGCTGTCCAAGAAACATGCTGCTTATGCTTGGCCATTTTACAAACCTGTCGATGTGGATGCACTGGGACTTCATGATTATCACGATATTATCAAACATCCAATGGACCTCAGCACCATCAAGGTGTGTTGAAAACAAAATTGTTACCCAACAACTGTGGGAATATTGATAAAAATACATTTTTGGCATCCCAAATAATTGAAATTTATTTAATAGGTTAAGTTGGAGAACAAGCAATATCGAGATCCCCAGGAGTTTGCTGCTGATGTACGGTTAATGTTTTCTAACTGCTACAAATATAATCCACCAGACCACGAAGTTGTAGCCATGGCACGCAAACTGCAGGTGCATACCTTTTATTATTGTTTCTTTTGTGCACATAACAAAATTAGTCTGAAAGTTTGTCTGTGTAATTTTAAAGCATCTGACTGGAGTCTTTTCATTTATTTTTCATAAAATATTGATTTTTGATTGTGGCTAACAAATGTTTGAAATTACTATAAGAGTATTGATGTGAATATTTATTACAATATAACAGACAGTTTTGTCAACGTGTTTTTTTTTTTTTTATTTGCAGGCAAAATATGTTGTGTTTTACACCTATTTAACTAGTTTATTCTTATTGTATTATTTATTTGCTATGTAATTCTATTACATTCTTAAATTGCATGTCTTATATTTGTTGTGGTGTTCTAACCTAGCTAAACTTAATATATATCCTGATAAAATTGTTGTTTTATTTTAACAGGATGTCTTTGAAATGCGCTTTGCAAAGATGCCAGACGAACCAGAGAGTAAACCAGTGGTTTCCACCCCAGCTTCTACACTTCACCATCCAGCTCCTGTTAAGCCTCAGCCTCCTTTGGCACATATTGCCTCGTCTTCAGACAGCTCTAGTGACTCATCTTCTGAGTCTGAATCTTCCACAGATGACTCTGAGGAGGAAAGAGCCCAGAGGTTAGCAGAGCTCCAGGAACAGGTCAGTGATCAAAGAAATTTCTAAATGATGTCAAAGTTCTTCCCAGTTTTTTAACAATGTTATTTTAATGTGGACCAATCTTTCCAAACAGCTGAAGGCTGTTCATGAACAGCTGGCTGCCCTGTCCCAACCGCAAGCCAGCAAACCAAAGAGGAAAGAAAAAGAAAAGAAAGAGAAGAAAAAGGATAAGCATAAGAAGAAAGGTGGCATGTCTGGCCTTGTTGATGAGATCCAGGATGCTACACCTGTTTCACAGCTATCTAAAAAAGCCAAGGCAATTTCCAGTAACAAAGAGACTGTTACAAAGAAGAAACCTAGGTGGGTGTTTTATACTTTTCAGTTACGTTTTGGTATTGCTCATAAGCCTATGGCTGCAAAAATATTTGTTCGCTATCAGGCTTTCTAACAGATGAGTTGTCATGGTTTCTACCATGCTTTTCATTGAGTTTTTAGAGCCTGAAGATGTTTTTGCTGATGCTGTACTTTTAAAAAAGTGTATCGTAAAAGGTTGATTGTTTTTATTCTAGGAATGTTATCAATTTTGTAGGTACTTTTACTGTGCTGTATTGTTTGTTTTTTTTACAAGATAACTGAATGTTATGAATAGAAATTGATACAATTTTCAGGATAGGTTGGGAATTGCATAGGGATCAATCTATTAGATTTTGTCAGTCACCTGGATCATCACCCTTCAAAAAAGACCAACATCTTTTTTTGAATTATTAGGTCACATAATGGAGACCTGAGCTGCTTGGAAAAAATCAGCAATCCCTGATAGCTTTCTAGTTAGCCATGTATAAATACTTTTTATTTTACAATTGTTTAAATGCATTTATTGGTAAATTATGCTTTTTGTGTTTTCCCTCCACAGTAAAAAGGATGGCATGAAAAGTAATCACCCTCCCAACCTCCAGCCAGTTCCCAGTATGGAGGAGGATCTTGGAGCCACTGGATCATCAGTAACAGGAGAGAAGTGCAAACCTATGACTTATGAAGAAAAGAGACAGCTAAGTCTGGACATCAATAAGCTTCCAGGTGACAAACTTGGTCGTGTAGTTCATATTATTCAGTCGAGAGAGCCCTCACTTAAAAACTCAAACCCTGATGAGATTGAGATCGACTTTGAGACACTGAAGCCCTCCACTTTGCGTGAACTGGAGAGATATGTGTCTTCCTGTCTTCGAAAGAAGAAAAAGGTTTCAGGTAAGTTCTTGAACAAAATAAGCTGTTTTCAATTAATGTTTTATATTGCTTTTGCATTTGGAAAACTTACTAACATGTAGTTGCCTTTATAGTTGAGAAGAATATTGAGTCCATTGCAAGTTCTAAAAAGGCTGGATCTTCTTCTGAAAGCAGTGGCTCAAGCTCAGACAGTGAAGCTGAGAATACAGGTAAGACACAATTGGTTTCTAAATTTTCCATTACCTTGCCCAAAGACAGCCTGAGGTTATATCGGACTCTAGACAGAACGTAGTTTGGAGGTACTCTTTTAGTTAAACCCATCTCCCACTCATCACCTTAACACCACCAGCATTTCTCTCTATCCACACCTTACCATCTGTGATTACTAATTCAAGAGAACACAGTAAGCAATACAGACAATTTCCCTAAATTAACAATGATACAGAATGTATTTCCCTTGATTTTAACACTAGTCACTTCACAAAATGTTATAGATAAATAACATTTGAAAAAATGTTGATTTTAAGGCTTTTTCAGTTTTTAGCTTCCAGAATAAATCAGAAGTTTAAACTGTCTAAAATAATCTGACAGGAAGCTCCTTGTATCACCCTCATTCAAAATAAATAGTGCATAAATAATTGAAGATTAGGCTGCATGGTGGCACAATTAGTAGCACTGTTGCCTTGCAGCAAGAAGGTCCTTGGTTCAAAACCAGTCCAGGGTCCTTTCAGTTTGCATGTTCTCTCCATATGTGGGATTTCTCTGGGGACTCTGGTTTCCTCCCACAGACCAAAAATATGCGTGATATATTAATTGGAGACTCTTAATATGGCTCTAGGTGTGAGACTGTGTGAATCGTTGTCTGTCTTTGTATGGTGATGTGATGGACTGGAAAGCTGTCCAGGGTTAGGGTTAGGGTTACTCTAGCCCACTGACTGCTAGAGATGGGCACTAGCTCCTTGCCACCCTAAACAGAAGTAATCGAGTACAGAAATTGAATAAGTCAAGTTTTTTCACTGTTTGGAAATATTTTTTCCTGCTGTTGACACAGTTTAAAGTCCTTTTCTTTTTTTACGCATTTACATTTAAGTTACTATAGTAGGAAAGTGAAAAGTATTGTTTAACGAGAAGTGACAAATAATTTTAGTAAATCTTTATAGTGTAGCCAGCTAATGCTTGATGTTATATCATAAGTTAATGGGATTAAAGCTGATTAAACAATAAATCAGATATTACAAGTACATAGTGAAAAGTAGTGACTATGAATAATTGGGTGAAAGTGACATTTCATTGACTTATTGAGTTGATCTTCTGGTCAAACCCATATCCTGTATGTTTAGTCTAAATAGGATTTGTTCTGCAGGGGGTTAGCGATTTAGGCAGAAGAGTGGGTGAATTTCATTACTGCTCATAAGAGAAAATCTGTTACTATAAAACAAGGTGAGACATCACTCGGGCCTACAGACCAGATACATTAAAGATACAGCTGGCGGTGTGTAAATCTGATAATGTCCTTTTTGTAAATTCATTCCTCTAGCTATCTAACTAAGGAAATAACAATAATCACATAAAATTCCTTGAAATTGTTAAATTAAACTAGAAAATGCTTTTACAGGATTATAAAACACACAGTTCCAAACACCTTTGCCCACTTTTAAAGATTGTTATTTACTTTTTTGATGCATATCAAATTGTAGTCGCTACTTCCTTACCGTTTAAAAAAACAATGTAATCTGTACAAAAGGTGACATAACAGGCAACCATCATTTAGAACAAACTAAACCAACCAGTTAAATGGGAACATTTCAGCTTCCACATCTGAACAAAACCAGACAAACAAGTGAAATTAAATCATAGACACTCAACCCGTGACTGACTTTTTACAGGTTTGTTTTTAGCAAAGTATCCATCAGAGCTGTAAGTTTATCAGGCCATAGTTCAGGTGGTAGAGCAGATTGTCTGGTAACCGGAGGGTCACCTGTTCGAATCCCCACTCCAGCTGGAAATAGATCGCTTGGCAGTTGTATCCTTGGGCAAGACACTTCACCCATCCTGCCTGTTTGGTGGTCGGAGGGTCCGGTGTCGCCAGTGTCTGGCAGCCTCACCTCTGTCAATGCGTGTCCCAGGACAGCTGTGGCTACAATATGTCTGTAGGTTATCACCACCAAATGTGTGAGTGTTTGTGTGAATGACACACTGTAGTGTGAAGCACTTTGGGAGTCATCTGATATAAGAAATATACAAGTACACGCTATTTACCATATACCATCAAATATAAAGCAGTATTTTTATAAGTTTGACAGTTTGGTGGCCCCCTGCTGGCCTTGTGGCTCAAAGCAGCTGCTGAGTCCACTTATGTCTCGGACCAGCTCTGATTTCACTCTGTCACTTTCAAAGTAAAAAACTGAAATACACCCTTTTTCACAGGACTGATGAAACAGCTGAAAAAGAAGAGCCAATCTGTGAAGGAGGGGAGAAAGACGCATCCTCTGGTTCAGACGGGCTCTTCTCAGACTGGGATTCAGTCTCAACCTGTTGGCCCTCAGTCTAGCTCTCAGATGAAGCAGCAGCAGCTACAGCCATCTCCTGCAGGCTTTGTGGCTCCTCCACCTGTTGCAGCCTTGGAATCCTCACACGTATTAGAGAGCTATGAGTCGCTGCCACCTTTTGGCTCTCATGAGCCGATAATGCACATGCCCCACCACCCAGGAAACTGTTCCCCTGCACCTCCACACCTAAACACTCATTCTGCTGGTCCAGTATCCCCAGAGACACACCCCTTCCTCAATCAGCATCCCGTCCTCCCATCTCCAGGTAAGAATTGTTTCACTTTTGGAGAAATTCAGAATTTTAAGCTTGATTTGTTCTCATTGCTTCTGCAGCTGAGTGGAAGCCTCTACAATTACGCTTAGGCCTGTTATCATGCTGTTTTTAAAATCTGCATCACATACATTTGTGTAAAAACCTTTTTCTATTTTAGTCATTTAAATTACATATATTGTGTAAAATTCTTTGTAATCTAATCTGTATCTGAAATAACTTTATTTTTCTTGAACAAATACAGTGCATTTATTCCCACACATTTAAGAAGGTATCAAAGGAATGGATTTTATGTCACCTAAAATTTTCTCCTTTTGTGATTTTTGAAACTGTTCAACTTCAGCTCTACACAGTTCCATGCCTCAGCAACCTTCTCGGCCCAGTCACAAGGCAGCACCTCTTCATCCCAAACCCCCTCAGCCACTGTCAGCACCTCTTCAGCAGACACCAATTCTTCAGCAGCAAGCGATTCTTCAGCAGCAACAGCTTCAACCTCAGTCAGCAGCCCCAACACAGCATCCACTTTCCTCACAGATCCTCCACCCTCCATCTCAACCCATGCACCAGAGGCCCCTTTCACCCCCAACACTCACACCCCAAGGCTTGCTGTCTTCTCAGCCTCCCCAGATGCTGCTGGAGGATGATGAGGAACCAGGATCTACAACATCAATGAATCAAGTGCAGTTATACCTTCAGCAGTTCCATCAAGCTCGTCAACCTCAGCAGACCATGCAGTCACTCCAGGCACAGGTTCGTCAGCATCAGCAGCAGCAAGGACAGACTTCGCTCCTGCAGTCTGTTCAGGGACAATCTCAGCTCTCCACCCAGACTTCACTGCCTCCTCCCCAGCTTCCTGTACAGTCCCAGACTCAGCCCAATCCATCCCATCAGGCCCCGCCATCACAGCTAACCTTACACCAAGCCCGCCACGTGCAAAACACTCAACACCAACAGCAGCAATCACAGCAGCAGCAACTGAACTTCCAACAGGGTCCTGGACACTCTGGTCAGTCCCAGGTGTCTCAACACCATGTATCAATGCCCACCAACAAAGCACAGCAGATCATCCAGCAGCACCAAGAGCAGCTCTCCCCTCGTACAACCAAAGCTGATCCTTACAACACAGGTGGGTCTGAAGAGAGGAGACAAAAATTATTTGTAGAAACTAACATACATATGAAAAGGAATTGTGCTAATGTGTATTTAACTCTTTCTTGACAGGTCAAATAAGAGATAACCCTTCTCCTCTTACAATGCATTCCCCTCAACTTCCCCAGTATCCACCTGTGTCTCATCAGTCTCCACCTGTCAACATGCAGCCCAAAAAGGTAACAGTCTGCTCTGATGAAGCTGTATTTGAAGGGAGGGCAAAGCATCTGATCTAGATTTTATTTACTTGCCATGCAGCAGAGGGCTCCTGGAAACCAAGGTGCAATTAAGGAGGAAAAGCTTCCTCCGTCCCCAGTGATGAGAGGAGAACAATTTAATCCTGCATTGAGACCAGACCATCACAAACATCCTGAAAACAAGCTCAGTCAGCCAAGCCACAGTCAGAGTGAGAATCCAACTTTCCTTTGACTGAAAGATTTGAAACAACTGCAGTGCTTAATATATGTGTTTGTTTTGACCAGATGTGAAGTCTATGGACAGCTCACGACCAGTCATTCGTTCCTCTGAGCCCAGTGGGCCGCCTCCTTCTTTACAGGACAAGGATAAGTTCAAGCAGGAGCCTAAAACCCCAACTGCCCCCAAAAAGGTACAGGTGGGTGCAAAAACTGGTTTACAAAATGATGTGATACATTTTTGTCTCTTTTTAGTGTAAGTACATTATTATAATCTCCTTGTGTGTTTCCTAAGGATGTGAAACTGAAGAACATGGGCCCTTGGGCTAGCCTGGCACAAAAGTCGACATCCACACCATCTGCTGTGAAATCTTCAAGTGACTGTTTTGAGCAGTTCCGCCGTGCTGCTCGAGAAAAAGAGGAGCGGGAGAAGGCCCTAAAGGCTCAGGCGGAGCAGGCGGAGAAAGACAGATTACGCAGAGAGCAGGACAAACTACGGTAATATTTTCAAGAGGATTAAACAAACAAGTTAAATCATTTAGGGATTTGTAAACACTAAAACGTTTAATATTCTTTAAATAATGAAGAATTCTGATACAATAAGTTTGATGTATTATGTTTATCACTGTACTCATGAACAAATGTATGTGTGATGTGGATGTTCATTAGACAACTGGTACAGAACATATAAATGATTGATTTGATTTGTCTACAAATTCCCAGAGTTGGGATGAGTTACCTAACGAACTTTTTCTGTCCAAATGACTGGCTTGTTCTTCAGTAAAGGGTCAGGGGGGAGGAGGGGGAGAAGGGGGAGGGAAGGGTTAGCCAATTAACATGAATTAGTTAACTGATATTTAAAATCAAACTGAACGTGTTTTTTTTAATTGCTGAATTATGTAGCTGTTTATTGTCTGAAGAAAAAATAAACGGAAATAGATAAAATAAGAAAAAATTCTGCCTTCAGCCAAATAAAAAACATAAAAAATAAAGACACAGAGAAGTACTGGCGCTTAACTGATATAAAGAAAACTATTCTTACGAGATTTTTATATTCTTTTATCATTAAATACAATTTGCTGATTTAAAAGAAAACAAAATAATTTCTTACTTTGAATCAAATTTTGGACTGACTCAAATTTTTGTTCTTTGTTTATATTTTTTGTTCTTTTGTAATTCATGTGCATCTTAAATTTGAACCATAATTGTCTTAAAAATGTGTTTAAAAGTCTAACGCTTACTGAAACTTGCAGAAACCTTCTTTAAATTATTGCTTTGAATGTTTTTCAGAGGACGGGATGAGGATGACATCATTGAGCCTACCAGAAGGGTGCACGAGGAGCCTCGTGGGCGCCTTGAACAGCAGCACATCCAAGCACCTTCTCAACAACAACAGCAGCAGCAGATGCAGCAGGAATCCCAGCCAGCCATCATTCAGCAGCCTCCTCAACCCCCTACCCCGCCTCAGCCCACCACACAAAACTCACTTGACCAACAGAGGGATCTAGCACGTCGAAAAGAGCAGGAGAGGAGGAGGAGAGAAGCGGTGAGATGATTTCTAAAGTTTAAAATGTATCTGGTGAAGCTAAACATGATGGATAACAGATTTCTCATGAACAGTAGCAACAAGAAGTTCTGATTTCTTTGTGTCTGAGAGATCTTACATCAGATTAAGACACAGTTTGATCAGGAACCAAAAGAAATACTGATTTGTTCTTTTCTTTCTACAGATGGCGGCAACGATTGACATGAATTTTCAAAGTGACTTGATGGCTATCTTTGAGGAGAATCTGTTTTGAGGAAATAAGAAACAAAAAGAGCAAAAAAGAAGAAAAAAGTGAATGAATAAACTTCCTCAGAAAGCTCTGGCGAACACGCACCACAAAGGGCCGAAGACTTTATATGTATGTGACAAGCTCTGTTGAGACTTGACTCAAAACGCTGGACACGTGGCTACAACTCGCTTCGTCCTCATGGTCAGAACTCTGGTTGTGGTCTTGTTGTTCTGGACATCATTTTGTTGGTATTTAGCGTCACTTTCCTGATCTCCCAACATGAGAAAAAGAAGACCCCTTTTGGCACAGTGGCCTTTGTTGCGCTTGATTCTCTCTGTGCAGGGGCGCAGCGGTAAAGTGCAGGAAAAAAGACATCCTGATCCCAGTGATGATGAAAAATGCTCTGATGTTGTGACAGACTGCGCAGGATGTATTTTGAAACTGCCAGATGTCAAAAATTGTGAAGAAATTTGTTGTTTATGTTCTGTTTATTTTGTTGTATGTGAACACATGATTTTCTTTTTCTATTTTTGGGTTGGAAGGGGAAACTTACATACTGTAAATCATGTATATTTCTCAGCAGAGAAGGTACAGTTTGCCTTACATCTCTTTCCTATATAGACATGTATGTTCTATGACCTGTGCACATGGACAAACCAATAACATTTACAGACAGGACCAGAAGCCGTGCAGACTTATTTTCATCATCCAGTATCTACTGTAAAGAAGTATTTTCTTATACTACAATAACTGTTTATTTTGAATCATTTCCTCTTTGAATCTTCACCAACACACTCCAACACTGACATCTATGCCAAACCATCCAATATCGTTTATGCTAAAGTTCTAGTTCTAAAGCATAGCAGTACATAGACAGTGAGGCAACAAAATATGCATTATCATAACTCTGGTGAGTATTTATCAAAAACTTTTGGTCTTTTCTTGTATTTGTCATTTTAAACTTACAAGAAATTTCTAGGTGAAAATTGAACAGACTATTTGTTTAGAGCTTTAGTTTAATTTTGCTTCATACTGTTATTTATATTACTTCAAAGATAATGTTGGAAAGTTTATATCAT
Source organism: Pachypanchax playfairii (assembly GCA_006937955.1). Taxonomy (NCBI): domain Eukaryota; kingdom Metazoa; phylum Chordata; class Actinopteri; order Cyprinodontiformes; family Aplocheilidae; genus Pachypanchax; species Pachypanchax playfairii. The sequence goes on from SSNP01000054.1 coordinate 1,143,056, forward strand.
GGCCTGTTGACAGTAGTCACACTACTGGGTCAGTTAAGCATCGTGCTGTTCTTTTAACGTGCTCTCTGTTTGATCAGATGACAACAGGCCAAGTCCTCAAGGTTGGAAGGAAAACACTTAACACCTTTCTGTCGCTGATACTTGAAACAGGTTATTAGAAAGCGTCAGTGGGACCAGATGATGGTCCCCGGTAGTTTTTGCATTGAGTCATCCAATTCACAAGAGACACACTGTTGACAGTGTGGAATAAAAAGATAAACAATTACAAGCATCAAAACAAAAAAAAGGCAGAAAAAATGTTTTGATTTCTATCTTTGTTCTTGTTCAATAATAGTGGATGTGAGTTTGAATTCTGTTTTTGGAGACGGAGTGGAGTGGAGTGGAGATGGGCTGAAATCTGAACGTATGTCCTCTCCACTCATCTCGTAGTGTTTTTTTCTCCAGTGCCTGTATTGTATTGCAATTCTTGTTGGCTTATATTTCACACTTTGAGGGAATTTAGAAAGAAGCTCAACAGAAGTGGGAGGTGTAATATTTGAAGGGGGTGGGATGGGGGTGTTTGCAAGAGTTTCTGATTTTAAAAAAGTGATTAGAAAAAGGAAAAGACAGCATTTTATATTTTACCCGTTGTCATTATTCGGGTTTTAAATTTAGTTTTAGCTGGACTTCTATGAGTGTACACACCTGACACAAACTTTCTCATTTTGTTTTATTGGCAGATTTTAAGTAGATGTGATTCAGCGTTTCCACACTAGCGTTTTAAGTCTGGTCTATAAGTGTGATTGTGTAAATTTGGAAGAAATGTGAGACTGTATGTTTTTGTTCTTTCTTCTTTCAGTGTGTGGTGCTGGGAGGCATGTTCACAGATGTAGATAAATGTTTTGAAGAGGAGAGAACTGCAGGAGAACTTTGTTTAGTGCTTGATTCACTTTAATTTCTATGAAGTCCACTATGTATGAATATATAATGTTATTAGACCTGTTTCAGAAGTGTTAAGAAAAAGACTTTCATTCCTTTTTTAGCCTTTGTTTTTTTTCACAATAACTGTCAGACATTATGTGCCATGAGATCTACAGAGAATGTGCTGACACACAGCTCAGCCCAGAGTTTGCTTTATTCAGGTATTTTATTTGTGTTACATTTGTTCTGTTTTGGGGGTTTTGTTAAAATGTTTTCCTCAATTTTTTTTTTTTTTTTTTGGTATGTGAGTGGTTGCTCGAGGTCTCTGATTAGGTCTGTTATGATCATTGAATAAACTCATCTCTTTTATAGAAAATAAAACAAATGAAACTGTCCTTTTTTGGCTTTAAAACTAGACTGAGAATCATTATTGACTGAGAGAATCACTGTAAAGAGCTGCAGGTGTGAGAGTGATGCCGCTTTTTACTCCTAGTGTTAAGCAATAACAATTCAGTTTGATACCAACTGGAACCAGAGGTCCCATGACTACTCCGGAAGCAATTACGGTAATGTGTAAACTCACACAAAATATACCATTACAAATTATGTCAACTGGTCTTCAGAAATTTGCACAATATATTGTAAAAAGGAGCAATGTTACTCAGTTTAAATGTAAGTAGTCACAAAGTTTTGGATATAACTACCCAGCTTTAAAAAAATGTTTGTGCTGATCTCCTTAAAATAAGCTGTTACTCTGAACAGTTTTGTCACAAAATGCAAATAAGATATTTAGTATTTTTTTCATATAGTTTGAATATTTGAAATTTTTCTGAAACGTGAAGAAAAAAGCATAAGAGCATAATTTTAACAATGACTTAAACACAGTGTAACTTAAACTGATTTACATGGAGTCATTGTACAGTCATCATACAGTCCCTCCATACCACTCATACCACTGGAACACCAAAACACAGGCTCTTTCAGTTTTTCTTAGTCCACAGTTGGAGGTTTTCAACATAGGCCTTGCAAACTAAATGTGGCTTGTCTTTGGTCACCAAATTTCATATCAAAATAAGGAAGGTGCCTTTTTTTTATTCAAAATCTGTGATATTTTGGTTAGACTGTAGATAAGTTCAGCAAGTTGTGTTTTTATGAATCAATTAACCACAAATGTTTGACAATTTTTACTTGACAATATGAGTATTACGCCCTCTTGTGGCCACATTGGTGAACTGCATCGACATTTAGCTACAGTGAGCTTCAACCAGAAAGCTGTCACAATTTTGATATTAAAAAGTATTACAGAAAAAAATCACTCATCAGAGACTTTTACTATGAATCATTTTAACATAGCAAAAAAATGTCATTTCTAATACAGTCTGTAATTGTAGTTTATAACATGTTATTAAAACACACAAGAAAATTAGGATAAGAGTAAAATTCTGCACAATTGTTCACAAAAACTGTAATTCACAGCAGCTTGTTTTTGAAAATATGTTTAACGAGTCAGGAACAGCTTAGCTAGCAGGTATGTTAGACAAACAAAATATAGTTTTCGCTGCTCAAGAGGCTCGTTTACTGCCCTCTTGTGGCCTTACTGCCCTCTTGTGGCCACATTGGTGAATTGCAACAACAGTTATCTACAATGGGCTTCAACCAGAAAACTGTCACAGTTTTGGTATTCAAAAATATTACAGAAAACCGTACTAGAGACTTTCACTATGAATCATTTGGTCATAGAAAAATGTCATTTCTAATACAGACTGTCATTGTATTTTATAACATGTTATTAAAACAAACAAGAAATTTAAGATAAACGTAAAAGCACAAGCAAAAACATTAGATCAAGACAAATGATAATGACAAAGACCATTACCCTTTTAAAAAATCTTTGCAGAACGATAAACATATGTAAAGAACTATTTCCATTGTTCTCCATTATTTTCCAGAGGGTCTTATAGTCACATAGCAATCCTGCAAGCAGACAGTACGAAGTTATATTTGCGCCCTCGTGTGGCCAACATGGTGTACTATACCAACAATTAGCTATAACAATAATGAAAGCTGATATTGTTAGAGTTTGCTTATTGATCTTGTCTCTGTTTTTTGCCAGAGCACAATTGTTCACAAAAAATTATATTTCACTGCAGCTTGTTTTTAAAAATGTGTTCACTGAGGAACAGCTTAGCTAACAGGTACGTTGGACCAAGCTCAAATAAACCCTGCAACTCCATAAAAACAACCAGATAGTATTTTTGATTCATAAAAAGTTAGTTGTTAGTGTGGCTCTTTTAAATAGATTAATTATATTTCTAAAAATAGACAAACAAAATATAGTTTTCGCTGCTCAAGAGGCTCGTTTACTGCCCTCTTGTGGCCTTACTGCCCTCTTGTGGCCACATTGGTGAATTGCAACAACAGTTATCTACAATGGGCTTCAACCAGAAAACTGTCACAGTTTTGGTATTCAAAAATATTACAGAAAACCATACTAGAGACTTTCACTATGAAACATTTGGTCATAGAAAAATGTCATTTCTAATACAGTCTGTCATTGTAGTTTATAACATGTTATTAAAACAAACAAGAAATTTAAGATAAACGTAAAAGCACAAGCAAAAACATTAGATCAAGACAAATGATAACGACAAAGACCATTACCCTTTTAAAAAATCTTTGCAGAACGATATACATATGTAAAGAACTATTTCCATTGTTCTCCGTTATTTTCCAGAGGGTATTGGACATAAAAATCCCGCTAGCAGACAGTATGCAGATATATTTGCGCCCTCGTGTGGCCAACATGGTGTACTACACCAACAATCAACTCTAAAATAATGAAAGCTGATATTGTCAGAGTTTGCCTATTGAGCTCTGTTTTTTTTTTTGCCAGAGAACAATTGTTTTGCAAAAAAAGTTATTTCACTGCAGCTTGTTTTTTAAAATGTGTTTATTGACTCAGAACAGCTTAGCTAAGAGGTATGTTGGACCTAGCTCAAATAAAACCTGCTACTCCATAAAAATAAACAGATAGTATTTTTTTTATTCATAAAGTTTGTGGTTACTTTCACTCTTCCAAATAGCTTAAATTCAATTCAAAAAATAGACAAACAAAACATAGACTTCACTCAAGTGGCTCGTTTATAATCGTAAATAACTTATCTGGTATTTGAGTTTTGAAACTTATTTTTGGAGAATTGTATTTTACATCAACAATTACTTGTAGAGGTTGTACAGGTGGAAAACTTTGTGAACTAATCAGCATTTTAGTTTGATCCTTTCTTTTGGCAGGATACCAAGTACCCATGTCCTCCCAGTGATTCTCTCTTATTGACCCCAGTCGGCTGAGGCAGAAGGCCGCCCATCCTAAACTGGGTTCTGTTAGAGGTTTCTTCGTGCTAAAAGGGAGTTGTTCCTTTCCACTGTCGCCAATTGTGCTGCTTGGGATGGGGGATTGTGTTGATATTTCTGTAAAGTGCCTTGAAATTACTTTGTTATGAACTGGCACTTTATAAATAAACAGGAATTGAATTGAATATAAAAGTTCACTTTGTGAATCAGTTTCATAAGAATTCCACAATACTGAGCTATTCATTACATTTTCATTTTGCCTCCAATAAAGATTTTCTACAGATTTTTACTTGGTAATTTGTAATTTTCTGAAAAGACTAAATTTATTTATTCATTCTAACATAATTTGCATTCTTTAGAAAAGTACCATGTCTTTAGGACTGTTAGTTTCCTACTACAATTCCCAAGCCACACAAAATAGCTTGTTATTATGCTATTTTTATTTACTAATTTGTTTATTTTCTGTGATAAGATGTATTTTAATAACAGGAGGGAGCTGTGCAGTACCTTACCAGAGTCATTTGGAGGCAGCAAACGCACTCCTTCTATTTTACACTTTATGAAACTAAAAAGTGACCAATTATACGATCCACCTCTAATGTGCAATTAGGTTTGGTCTTTTAATAACTATGAACTATTCTATTATCAGTATACTGTTTAATTTCCTCTCAGTTTGGTTTGTTATTTTTGGTGGTTTTTGGTTTTAGTAACAATGCTGTTCAGGTTTGTGTGATGTTTCATTTATATCCAGTTACAGTTCAGCTGCTGCGGGGACTCTTCAGATGAAACTCTTTGCTTGTTGTCTGTGTTTTGTCCTCTCAGGTGATATTTGGAGGCGGTCCTGTCACCTGTTGGACTCGGTATCCAGCTGATCCGAGTGACAGTGATTCAGTGGGCGTCGACATGAAGGTAAACCAACATGCGGACATTGTTCAAGTTACACTTTCTGTTTCTTCCGTGAGCAGCTTGAACCCGCGTTTTCACACAGGAAGGTCTGGATGGAGAAAACTCCCAAATGAACAGTAAGTGTCCTGCAAACACCTGCGTCGAAAACTTTTAGAAAACAGACTCCAAATCATTTAATCACAAGTGAAACCACATGTGTTATATTTGACTCTGTTACGATGCTCATAACCGCTGTTAGAAAACTCAACAGATAAACACTTAAAAACGAAGAAGTTTCGGCTGCTGAAACGTTTTCTATTATTTGTTTAAATTGATCTGGTCACATTGACCACGGCGGTGTTGAATAAAACGAAAGTAGCAGGTAAGGTGGCATGTCACCGCGACATTATCTTCACATCAGTTTTTATGTAGTTTTACAGTCTTTTTACAACCTTTACAACTTCGAAGAAACCAGCAGATTGCAATGAACTGAGATCTGCTAGAATACCAGAGTTTAACACACTAACAAGTCAACATTAAGGATGTGAAGTAAGTCGAATCTTTTAGAATTAACTTAATTAGGATTTGAAAAAATAAGCGCGTTAATTGTTAAAAGACAGTTTAAACTTTACACACACTGATTTACAGGTTTTTTTTTTTTTTTTAACAGAGTCGAATGTTGAACTGTTAATTTGCTGGTGGGGTAGGGTCCAGTACCTGGTACCTGTGTTCACGTGTTATTGTTGCAAGTCGCCCCTTGAACTGCCAGTCAGAAAAATAATTGATAAATCTGAATATTAAGCTCCTGTGTTTACGGTGTATCTTATTTTCTACTGAACAAAAACAGTTTTGCCTAATTTCTTAAATTTAATTTTTATTACTGTCAACAATATTCTATTTAAAGTTGTAAATGTGTAAGGGGAGAGGGTGAATAAGTTCTTTTGACCTGAGTTTTATTTTTTTGTGTCTGCAGCTTCTAGTGTTTGTCACCACGACCGCAATGTCACCTTCTTCTATGACGAGGTGGGGAAGCCACTGACTGTAAACTGGACTTCTCGAGACTTTGCGATCATTGGATTAGGATTGACAGTATGTCTTATTGTAATCTTAGCCAACCTAATGGTGATGGTGGCCATCTTCAAGAACCGCCGCTTCCATTTCCCCATATATTACCTCCTGGGTAACATGGCAGCAGCAGACTTGTTTGCAGGTCTGGCTTATGCCAACCTGATGTTGAACACAGGCCCCAGGACTCGATTACTTAGTAAGGAGCAGTGGTACATCCGTGGAGCTTTGATTGACATCAGCCTGACTGCTTCTATAGCCAATCTGCTAGCTGTTGCTGTGGAGCGCCACCAGACCATCATCGCCATGCAGCTGCACAGCAACATGTCCAAGCGGCGCGTGCTTCTGCTCATAGTCTGCATCTGGGCTGCAGGAATCATCATGGGTCTGGTTCCCTCCACATTTTGGAACTGTGAATGTAATCTGTCAGACTGCTCGACTATCGCGCCCCTCTACAGCCGCAGATTCCTCATTTTCTGGGCGGTTCTCAACCTTCTCACTTTCTTCATCATGGTGGCCATTTACGCCCGCATTTTTTACCACGTGAAACGTCAGAGTTGGCTCATGTCTAACCACACCTCTGACACGCAACAGAAGCAGACAATTGTCAACCTGATGAAAACCATCTCCATGATTCTAGGTGAGAACATTTTTTCATTGTTGACCTTTAATGTAACCCATTTGAACAAAAACTGGACAGTTTAGTTTACAATGCTCCCAAAAATAAAAGGAAAACATCAGATCTTAATTGGAATGAGTCCTGCTGGATTTCCATCCTGAAGTGGAACGTGTTTGCAACAAAAAGGATAAATATACACACAATTTACCATTTGTTTAAAATGAAATGATAAATCTACAGATGGTTAAATTCAAAGTCACCAAGAAATTGAAATTAAACTGTTGCAGATGAGTCCAGTTTACTAAAATGTTGTTGCTGCAACTCAGTTTTTATGATCCCATGTTTGTATGCTGCCAGAGAAAGTTCAGGCTCCTTACGAGATGACAGATGGTGTCCAGGGGTTTCTCCTCCCAGATCCTGATCAGAGCTTCACTGAGCTCCTGGACTGGTGGAACCTGATGATGGTGTTGGATGGACCCTAAACATGGTGTCCTAGAGATTTTAGATTTAGGTCAGGAAAGCAGGGAGACCAGTTACCAATTCCTTCATTCTCCATGAACTGCCCATATATTCTTGTCCCATGAGGCGAGCCCCTACCCTCTCCCGTGTAAATGGGTGAATGACAAAAAGAAAAACTGTAGTGTGAAGCGCTTTGGGGGTCGTAGGACCTAATTAAAGCGCTATACAAGTGCACGCCATTTACCATTTACATTTACTATGAGGCAGAAGGAACCCAGAACTCATTGCACCATCAACTGGTCGAAGGCTTCATCCTGATACTTCATGGAAGTCAGTGTTCTAGTTTAGGTCTGTATGCCCCTCCATAGATGTGTCGCCCCAGACCAAATCTGACCCACCACCAAACCGATCATGCTGATCTGGCATGTCCAGATCCTTCACATCAGTTACAGGAGCTCATAGTGAACATGCTTCTGAAAAGCACAGGGTTCCAGTGCCAGATGTGCTAACTCTCATGTTCACTGGCAAATGCCAGTTGTTGCCATGCCACACCGACCCGAGTCCAATGCAAAACTACTGAAAAGCTGTAAAAATAAATAAAAATAAGACGAGGAGGGAAAAATGTCTCTGGCCTCTACCTGCAAAGCTGTTCCATATTATTATTTGTTTTTTTGGGGAAGGGGTCCATCTCATTTTTCTCTTTAATGCACCTCATTAGTTCAGTACAGCTGACACTGATTAACAACCCCATCTGCTACTGAACTGACCTGATCAGTAGGTCCGAAGTTTCACTTGATTTGATACTCATGAGAAACTTCATTTAATTTTTTTTTAGCAGTGTATTAAAAGGTATAATAAAGAGCTTTAGGTGTCACAAAGCAGAGGCTTTTAATTTGCCGTGTCTACGTGCATCCACCCAAACTTGTTTTTTAGCTTTTGTTTGTAAGTATGTGTTTTGAATTTTGCTGGGAGGAAGTTTTCTGGATACAACCTGTTCTCTGGTTGCCCTGATGACTCATCTTGCATGTCAGATAAAAATGTTCTTCCATAGCTGTTGTTCCTGACATGACCCAGCATGCTGAGGCAATTCAATGGTGTCATTTAATAATTTTTGTTTATATTTTCTTGCCCTCTGTAAATCATCTCTGCAGGGGCCTTTATTATCTGCTGGACACCTGGACTCGTGACTCTTCTAGTGGACGGACTGTTGGGTGATAAAAGCAACGCCAACAAGTATGAGAAGTACTGCCTGGTGATAGCAGAGTGCAACTCTCTGGTCAATCCGATCATTTATTCTTTGCGGGACGATGAAATGAGGCGGACGTTCAGATGGATCCTGTGCAGTTTGTGTCAGAGAGTTGCTGATCGACGGCAGCAGTCTTCACCTATAGAGGTCAACTCTCCACTAACGGAGGTAAAACTCAGAACCACATAGTGTAGAAAACAGATACTTTTAAGGATTCAGGTTCCACTTTCCAATAGCTGCTCTTTGTCTTTTGGTTTCTCACTTCCCATCAGTCCGGTCTTGTCACTGAACTGTTTAGGTTTCACTTTTACACATGAATGATTAGATTACAAGACGTGTTGTTACCCATCTCTTCCATTCAGTGACGATCCTTTCACAAGTATGTTGACTGAAGGTAAGAGATTCCATCTAAATGTTTTGTTCTTGTGTGCAGCAAACTGTCGTCTTATGGAAGCCTCAGGATGCAGAGAGTAAAGACACTGTATAAAAGGAAAAATAAAACTTTTTTTTTAAAAAAATTGTCAAATTTAGAGTTTCTTTTTGGACAGTATCTACAAAACATTTTGATTCCAAGTATTTTAGAAGTAAAATTTCTGTCCACAGTGAAGATTTTTTTTAAGGAAATTATTTCTTCAGTCTTTGTGTTACTAACAAATTCACTTTAATCATCAGATGGTGCAATCTCTCCTTTTTATTACATTTGACTATCACAAGAGCATCTGTGACAAATTATAAAATGAAACACTCCTAAAATGAAATACGGAAAAAAAAAAAATCACACTAAATTATTTTTATTAATTTTCTAATAAGAACACTACAATTTGTCATATTCTTCCTTTTTGTTTTACTCTTTCTAGATCGATTCTAAAGTTGAGGTATAAAAGGAGTTTATACAGACTCAAGTCTGAAAACAGTGGGGTTATATACACGAGAAATGGAAAGACAGAGGTAGCGAGAGGGGTAAATACAAGGGAGAAAGGGAGATACAAATATACTAATAAAAACAATGAAATCAAAAAAGTTCATAAAGCCATTTGGTGCTGTGGAACTTGTGTAGTCACTTGCAGAATTAAAACATTTCAAAATGTTTGACAGTATACAAATAACCCTTTCACTTTCGAAGTACAGCTCTGCTGTAAAATGCATGGGGCCACAAAGTGGATTTGTTAGAGTATTTAGGGATGGATGTACTTTTTCTATCTGAGCTGAACATTAACAATGAGAAATAATCTGTGCTGCAGACAGCAAAGGGGAAACTTATAATTGAAGTGTTTTGTTTTCTGAAAAAGGCATCAAACAAGAAGAGGGGCATAAATCAATACATGTCAAGTCCACAGGAGACGCTTATATAACAGTTCCACAGCACCATGTTACACATTAGTTAACCTTACAACTTGCAACTTGGTTACATAACAAAAGATCTAAATAATATTCAAAGTTGATACAGAGTTATTGTGAATTATATGAGATAGTGGATATCTCAACTTCTTATAAAAGAAAAAATACTGAAACATTACACAAACTGTACAGTGACATCCATTACAACAGGTAGAAAAAGGGGCACGCATGATAATTTGGTGTGGCGATAAGACGCAGTCGAACAAACTGCCGCGAGTAACAAAACAAATTAAACATGAGATATCAAATGTGACCAGCTTTCAAGCTCATGTTTTGTTCTGTAACATGTTTGAACAAAATCTTCATAAGGCTTCACCTTACTATAAAAATGCTGTTATTCACGCAAGTTAATGTACAAAAACAGTTCCAAAGAATGAAAATCCCCAAAATGTTGCAGGTTTGTCTCGCAAGTTAAATGTTTTACTACACCCAGTACTGCCTCTTTTTTTTTTTTTTTTTTTTTTTGGTAACAGAGGAAAGAGAAGCCCTTGCCTAATTGGCCACAGAACAAAAAAAAAGTTGTTTTTTTTACTAGAGGGTATTAAATGATGAATAAAAGGGGAAAACCTTCCTTTTAATACTCACAATCAAATTACAGGTGTGATGACAATGTTCACTCCACCCAGTAACTTATGAAGCCCCATAACAAAACATCAAAAAAAATAAAATAAAAATAAAACAACTCGAGGCATGACAACACCACAAAGAGAGACACAGATACAAATATAATTCCCTCCTTTCCTCAAACTTAGAAGATGGCTGTGCACCAACTTTAAAAAGAGACAGAGTAGCATTATAACATTGCTGAACTTGGTATTTTTGGTTTTGGTACAACAATAGGTTGTAATGTGTTGCCTCGGGCTCTCAAGCTTAAATGTTACATGACGGGGAGGAAACTCAGCTGAAGCCCACCTTGTGTGTCGTTAGCTGGTGGAAGCACCAAGTCTAAATAATGCTTACAAAGTTCAAAAGGGCACCAGCCACTTTGACTAAGAAGTCCCAAGAACCCTGTACACATGCCCACAAAGACACACATTGTAGCAATACATGATGCACTTTCATTTTTGGTCTGACTGTAATAATTTTACCTTTTTTGTTAATAAAAATTGAGCTAAAAAGTTGGAAGATAAAATGAAAACAATATCACACCTAGAAGTCCTACATGCATGGAAGACAGTCACATTTCTAAATTCATGTCACGTTTTTTCCAATAACACGTCGATGCCCCCACAGTCTTTCCGCCCTTCTTTTCTTGTCATAAAGATGCTTTATTGAGCTAATTTTTGGTGGTGGCTGGTGCATTCTTGGTGAAACAGCATTAGAAAATAGCCTACAATCAAATAAACTAGTGGACAAGAAATTAAGAAGTCTACAAGCTATCTACCAACACCCTCTATTGGTTAGCAACAAAAAGGGCTAATTAATTACACCCACTCAACCAAAGATATTCTCTTCTCTCTGCCCAATCGCCTCTTCTCACCAGCTCTATTATCACTTGTCCTGCCCTGTTTAGAACAGTGATCCACCAAACTACCTTTATAAAAAGGTACAAACCCATAACAAGGATGCTAACAATTGTGCTTGACACACCTTTTATGTCAGCTCAATATGAAAAAGGTTGAAAAGTTGTGATATGTATGTTATGGGGTTATTTGCATGCACTTTTGTGCATTTCTAAGTTATTCACTTTGAAACCTTTAACAGAATGATGCATCAAGTTATAAGGACAAGACATAACAGTATCTTGTGTTGAGCTGGCAGAGGATAATCTCAGAGGAACACTGGGGCAGCACTTTGGTACAAGCAAGGTGAGCAGAGCTCCCTGGTGGTCCGTTTCCACAGTTCGGCTGTCAGATGCCAAAGCTTGAGCAGATACGGGCAATTACACAGTTTCCCAAAGCAAAGACTTGAGTGTAGATGTCAACAGCACATGAACAAGCTGTGTGAGTACTGTGTAAAGTTAACGTGCATATACACATAATGTACAGACATCATGATCTACACAGCTGGATCAGTGGTTTTCAAAAAGTTCTTGACGGGAAGGGGAAGTTGTTTTAGTATCTGTGTGCTCCCTTCCTCTTTAATTCTGACTTAGAAGACTGGAGCACTGGAATAGAGCTGAGGGGAGATATCCTCCTAACTACTGTATGGCTGTCCTGTGTTCAAGCACAGCCTGTATGTATGAAATGTGTTTATAACCTCGTATGGATAGTTGACAAGGGAGAAATAAGAAAAAAAGGGGGCAAAAAATGGTAATAAGAGCAGATTGCAGTGGGAATGAAGTAAAGGCAGGGAGAGCCACCACATCAGTTGGAAGTGTCGGAGTGTACACTGCCAGGAGGACCGGGAGGGGAGGGAACTGAGGGGGGGTTGGTGGTGTCCTGCCAGCTGTTAGTCTGCAAACAGACAAGAAAAAAAATATTCAGCATGAAGAGAGAATTTGTATAGTAAGCCAATTTTCACTAGAGAGCCAAAACAATACAGCCTGCAGATACCAGACTGGTTCCAGGCAAATGATTCAATCTTTGAGCATCTAATTGGACAAAGCAAGCAAGCAATTTCCTGATTAATTACATTCATATTTAAATTATCTGTTTGCCAAGAAAAGAAATTATACAATCTGACAATTGCTGTGAGCCATTTCTATCAGGAAAAAAAATTGATTTGTCATTCTGGGACATTACTGATACACAGTTATGATCTGCTTCACAGTACAAACTGTAACTTACACCAGCGCTTCTGAGAATTTCACTGAAACATAAATGCTAGATAGAAACAACCACAGTGTAACACAAGGGTTTCAGTTGATACTAACATCCAAGCGATGAGGGGTGAAGAGGCCACTACTCGACAACTCCTCATAACCGCCCGTCAGGTGTGTAGCACGGTGCAGGGTATCCACCTATCAAAAACAATTGTACAAAAATATAAGTATAACCAGAAAATCAAAGTTTTTTCTTACTATTTTAACTGGCCAGTTAGAAATGACTTTTGGCAGGTTTACCATCCTGTAAGTAAGAGAGGTTTCAACATTGCTGCTAATTCATATTCATACTCCAAATAATACTAAAACACCAAAACAAGCTAAAAGGCACATTTCTAAATTAAACAAAAACTGCTGATTCGTCTATAATCTGTACATTCTTCCATAGCAGCACAAATAAAATTCTATCAACACACAACAGCTTGGTTTGAAGACATTTCTTCATGGATTACATGAGTACGGGGGTGGACACACGGTGTAACGCAGGATGTTTCGATACATTTGGGGAAAGAAGGACTGACAAACAGGAACCTCTGATACTGTTGGAGGGGCAGGAAAACCTAAAGGCAACAAAACTGACCATTAATCAGAGATAATTAATCTGAACTCCAGCATTTATCTGTGGTTTAAATAATCCAGTGGTATGTTGTAGATTAAAATATTACTAATGAGGAATCCTAATCCCCGTAAACAGGATCTAACATTAAACCAGGTTCTATATACACTGGAAAAGATACATATAGATAATATGTAATTACCAAGTAGAACAAATGTTCCTGACAAGAAGCTTGGTGCCTCTCGAGTCTCTCGGGTAACAGAATGGTCAGTTTGCATAAAGTGGGGTGAGAGTTGGTGGTGTGATGGATATAAACAGAATCTAAGGAAAGCTCCGGAGGAGTTGGGCTTTGGGAAGGTATACAGGGATGCTTGGTGAACATCTCAGAGGTCAACTCTACGGCTGTCCTCACTGCATACCTGAGGCTGTAGAGAGGGGGCGAAGCTGAGACCCTCACCGTTGAGGGAACGCAAGCCAAGGTAAGTGTCACCTGTGTGAGAAAAGTTATGTGACCCCTGTGACCCTGTAGTGTGTGACAGTTTGCTTTTAAGAGATAACAATTGTCAAACCCTACAATACAAATAGGTTTTAAATATTACTGCTGTGTCAAGGACAAGGAGACGCTGTCTATTAGAAGTTAAGTCACTCTAAATATACAGCCTGAATGTCAGTTTTTCTTACTGTCTTATGAATTACAATAATTTCAAACATGGTTTCCAGTTGTGGAATTTTAAACAGAATTTCTTGTTTCAGTTGGTTCTTCTGTGGTTGACTACATACACAAATTCACATAAGCAGATTAAAATGAAGAACTGAGAATGGCTAACACATTTGTTTCCTGGAGCTGGTGTTATGTTTGTTAACTTCTGCAAAGGTCTGAAGGCATATTGGTTTCAATAATAAAGGATGTGAGGCTTTTCACTTTATGAATGTTTAAATGTATTAAAAATGACAACTGCTGCCTCAACTCACTGCCAGTTTTACATTCTGCTTTAGGTATAAACCTTTGAGCCACTTCAGGCCTGTAAACTGTCAGCACAGGTCTACATAGGTCAAGATTTGTCCTGGACATGTAACATGGACATCACTCAATCTTGCCATCATTTCATTTTGTTACAGAGTATGTTTGACAGTTTTCTCCTTCATCCACTATACAGTAACTTTTCACAATCTCACATATTTGTGCAATATTATAATTGTTTCATCAAGAAAGCCAAGTTAGTAGAAAACCTAAAAATGGTGCATGTTTAGCTTTGTCCATCGTTAAATCAGTTAGCCATCATATATTTAGATTCACTTGAACAGAAAAGGGAAAAGACAACTGATCACCGCTGAATGATGAAGACGAGGCAAGTTAAAAATAATAAATGTGTGATCTACAGTGTAATTGTTTCAAAATAAGATGGTATACATCTGTGTCTGTAGAAATGTATGTAACAGAATAATTACAAAAGAGTAAAGAATTAATCTTAGAACAGAAATCGTTAGAGGAAGTCTAAATATAGCACATGATGTCAGACAAATGTCTGAGCAGCTCACCAAGTGCAAAATGAATGGACAGTAAACGTATGTTTTACACATGAGAAAAGGGTTTGGTGAACAAAGTTGGTAGGGTCACGTTATTATGTGCTAATTATTAAAATATTTGAGCAGCAAAGTCAGTCAAAGATAAAAAAAAAAACATGGCTAATATTGTAAAAATTCACTTTCTTACTTCAGTGTGAGACTGTTGGAGTGGAATTATGCACTAAATGTCCTAAATGCTGCAACACAACCAGCTCATGGAAGACTGCTGAAACAAACCTGAGTTGGGCGTTGCCGGAGAGTTGGCCTGGCTAGCCTGCGCTGACACATTGGCAGCATCCACTGCTGTTTTAACTGCGTAGAGGTTTGCTTCCTCCTGGAACTTACCAATATTCTTCTTGTAACGTATTCTCTTGTTGCCAAACCAATTAGAGACCTAAGAAACAGAAAGCCATGAATAGATTTCAGATTTTAATGTGGTGATTTTTCTGCTTTAATTTAGTTGCTGCACCCTTCTAATCTAAAAAAAAAAAAAAAAAAAAGTCTCAAAATTCAATTAATTAATTTATTACAGATTCTCAACTAGATATTCCTACTTGTACCACAAACAAATTGAAAGTAATTAAACAATTTAAAGTTTTTTTTATCCAAAAAAATATGATCAACTAATATTTTTAACAATAAAACAGCTTTAACCTCTCCAAACAAAAGTGTTCCTTTATTTTTCTAGATAATGACTAAGTAAACAATTCACCTGAGACACAGTGATCCCACATTTTTTGGCCAGTTCTTCCTTTGCTTCCTCACTAGGGTAAGGGTTAGACAAGTGGGAGTAGAAATACTCATTCAGCACTTCTGTAGCTTGCTTGTTGAAGTTGCGCCTCTTACGCCTGACAGACACAGAGGAGATGATGAACAACAAGCTTGGTTTGTGGACATGACAAAACACTGTCAGAGCACTGTATTAACTACAGCTTAAAGTACCCTGTTACACAATAATACTGTGAAAATACCAGGCAGAGACACACAGACCTTGCGTCAAGGAAGCGTGAACGCAGAATCATGACAGCCTCACAGGTGCTCTGTTTAAGCTGCATCTGAATGGAACTGAATTTGCGATGGATTATAGCCACCATGCGCTCGATCTCCTTGGGAGAGATGGGTCGTGTGCGAGACTGCTCCCTCAGCAAGTTCATAACATGGTTGGTGAACTCACTGCAGGCCTGGAAAAAATAAAGGAATTAAATGGTACTGTAAAAAGATGGGACAAACTAAAGGGTTTGTTCCATGTAGCGTTCTGATGAGACTTTATTCAGCTGACATGTCTAAACACAGCTGAATTCATCCAACTATGAAATACTAAGTAATATTGCAATTTCTGGTTTATGAATTTAAGTATAAATCATAAACTCTAATCAGCAACAGAAATACACAAAAAGATAGTTACTATTTTCTTTGTCTGAAAATATGTTGACACTAATTATGACCAAAATATTTTAATATCATGTTTAATCTATTTCCTAATAGCCAAATCTTAACCTACATCTAATATTTAGGAAGCTATGATTCAACCTACACAAATTATTAAGGACTTTACAGTATACATGATACCTTTAGTTTTGTGATACAGAGATTTTTATGGAAACTGAATAGACACTGTTGTTTCAACAGTAGGTGGTTGAGAGTTTTTCTTCCAAACAAGACAACAGCATACACTTTAAAACTTGGAGAACTATGTAATATGTTGCAAAGTGTAAACATATAGGTCAGGTTCCGCAAAAACGTCCACAGGTAAGTCTAATATTTTAAATTTCTAAAAGCCACAAACTACATGTGCTAGAAAAAGTGCTGAAGTGCTTAAATGAAGACCCATTTTCAATGTTCAGAACAAACCTGCTCGTATTTCTCCAGCTCAGAATGATATATCTGACGAATCTGGGCAAGCTTGGCTCTGTAGTCAGAGTGTTCAATGCTGCTGTCAGTGGGTGAGCCCCCTGCTGCTGCTGCAGCTGCAGCTGCTGCAGCTGATCCTCCACCTTTCTCTGGCCCTGATACACCTTCTGCTAGTAGCATGTTGTCCAACCGCATGATCTGGGGATCAGGGGGGTCTTCCTCCTGCACACCTCGTATGCTCAGCACTGAACAAAACAGAAAATGCACAAGATTAATTAAAAAAAAACTGAATATATGATAATTGACAATTTTTTTTTCCAGTCAGGCATAAGTTATTAATAACAAACAAATAGATTATACGAGGGAGAGAGTTTATTCTTGGGACTCCCCATTAATCCACAGAAGAAGAGGCTATATCACAGCTAAAATCCAACGAGAAGCAGATCTGTCAAAACGTAGTCCCATTTTTTCTGAGTCATGTTATAGGTCTCTGACTAAATTTTCAATGAGTGTAAACTTCCTCTAAATCAACAGCAGAGGGCAGTGTGGTCCCTTTGTGGCAGGCTGCCAGAGATAAAAGGGCATGAGGCATGAGAACAGTAATGGAAGTGCATGTGCTGTCACTATGAGCCCCAGTGGCCATAAGTATAGTCATCAGTCGCAGCTCTCCACCACTGTATTATACCAGGACCTCTGTCAGCCTACAGCTTTGCTCTCATCTCTCTCTCTTTCACACATTTACTCACAAACATACACACTCACCCTCACAGACATCACTCTGTTTCTCAAGTTCAGACTTTAGACAATTATCTTTTTTTTTCCAGAGCCTACAGCTTTTAACACTTTACTAAATTTCCCTCACCATTTTTCATTTTTCATCATTCAACTTCAAAAAGTATGAGCAGAAAATTATTTTCCACAATTCAACATGTTGACCCTAATATTAGCTGTTCTATTTTGCAGAAGGTATAAAAAAGCTACTGTCTAAATTCCTCAATCATGAGGAATGAGCCAAAGTAGTTGTCAAAAATGTCACTTTTAATGCATTTATAATTAACTACTTACAGCAATAAGCTGGAAAAAGTCCAATATTTCAGAATACAACTGAAAAAAGTATCTAAAAGTTTTTCAAATATACAGACATTTATTTCAAATTTTAAACCTATTTTTAATGACTGGTGTCAATGATCTATTACTATTTTAATAACCAAATTGTGACCCCGAACTACAAGCTTCTATATCACATTAAAATAAATGTATTTGCATTATGAAGTTCAGCATTTGTTCCAAGGGAATTCTTTAAAACTGAATGCTAAAACAAAAAGACCAAAACAAATTTAACTACAGAAACCTCACTGAAAGCCAAAGAGAGTAAGACATTCACAATATGGATGAAAACAGTGATTTCAGACACCTGTATCCATTAAAGAATATGCTAGTTCGTTAAGACTCTACACCGAAGTTTTAAGGAATATCAAGTTATTTATTCAGGACTTTATGTGTTGATTTTGTGAGTTAACACGGTTAAGATTCTTTTACTTTGAACACCTCAGTTCATAAAACATTGTGTCAGTCAAAATGAAAAACATGTTTGCAATCAGAGGTAACAAATGTGTAGAGTTGTGTCGTAGTGTAACAGATATAAATAAGTAGAGTTTGACTTTTTCGTTATCCTAATTTGACAAGTCATTTTCACCATTGTACCAGGTCTTTTTGTAACAAAGTGTCCACCTTTTCATTTATTTATTTTTTGCTTGTTTCTTCTTGCCTTTTTCTTTCCCTCTTGTCTACCCAAGGCACATTCCTGCTGTGCTGCTCCCCCATCTCAGTGCTTAGGAATGCAGCAGACCCAGTCGCCTGAACTAATGACCCTGATTTGCCCATCTTTTTCCCTCCTTTTGCTTTTTCCCTTTCGAAAATTTGAACAAACTCTACACTTTTTGCTCGACAACAAAGAAACCTTTAATTGTTTATGGACTAAGATTTATTTGAAAAAAAAAAAAAAAAACTTTAATCCTTATCATCTAAATCTGGACAAAGTAGACCCTCAAACGTTTAGGACTATTTTGCAGAAGGTTTTATTATATTTATTTTAATGCTTGCATCCATTTACTTGAAAAATTCAAATGACCTACTAAAAAGAGGGCAACTGTGGCACTTGGAACTTCTCACCTCAGCCCCCCCCTTTTTTGCTGTGAGTCATTATGACCCCCAGCTGTAGCCTAATGCCCCTACATTCTCCTAATTACTTCAATTAAGCTGTGATTACCCAGAATTGCACTCATGAACAGTCTAGTGGCCTGATGATATTATAGCAGATACTATACCAGCTGTTCAGATGACAACAAATATTGCATAGGAAAGAACCATATGAAATGCATATTTATATTTTTTAAATTGCCACGATGAAAATAGTTAAACTAATAAAAAAAGTAACATTTGCACTAACAGGTCCAAACCTGAGGTGCTGTTTTGCTTCAGAATCTAATCAAAGTTTTGTTTTGATCAACAGCACCTCACATTACCACTGAACAAGGGTTCTAACAAAAAGACTTCAGATAACTTCAGATAGCCAAGTGAGAACATTGGTTTACTTTTTCTTTGTAAGAAGACAGTTTCAGGCTCACAGTCAACAGCTATAGCTTTTAGAAATAACCATTATGCATACGTTACAAGCCTAGCTGGGCTGTGTGGCATTGAGAGACTAAGCGAGTAACACATACTATGAAATATTCAGGGTATCCAGCTGGGCTCTCACTGCATACATAATCATTCTCATTTTTGCACAGCAAATGTGGAAATGTTGAGCTGTGCAGACAACACATGAAATATAAAGTGGCACAGGTAAAGGTGAACAACCCAACCAATAGTGTAGTGCTGTACATTAACTACAATGCTTTCCACACATAGGCACAGAAAAGGCTTAAACGCAGTCAGTATATCATTGCTCAGCTCAGAGCACAAGCTTTATCCTTGTCTGTCTTTTCCCTCGCTAGCATCCCCTTTTTCACTCTGTCTCCCCCAACACACATCCCCTCCCCCTTCTCCCTTTCAGCACACACCCCCAACACACACACATCTCCCCCAGTGCCCCTCCACCCCCCTGTTCTCCATTTCAGTCGAGTTCTCCATGTGAGCCGCAATCCCTCATGCTGTCAGCCCCCCCTTTCCCTCTCTCTGTAGACAGACAGGATTAGCATTTTAATTGCATCAGCTCCCTTGGGTATTCTCAGCCTTTCACTGGGAGAGAGCAAGGGATCGGTAGAGAGAGAAGGAAAAAAGGGAGAAAAAAAGGTAAGGGGAGAGAGAGAGAGAGAGAGAGAGAGAGAGAGAGAGAGAGAGGGAGAGGGAGAGAGAGGGTAGAAGGAGAACCAAGGAGAATTGATAAAAAAAGAGTCACAGGAGAAGATATGCGAGAGAGAAAGAAAAGGACAGAGAGAGGAGCAATAGAAATACACAGAATTCAGAGCACAAACATTAGAGAGAGCAAGTAAACCAAAAAAAAAAAAAGAAAGAAGATGGTGAAAACATCAGGTTTCTTTTTTCAATAGAAAACCCATAATCAAATAGCTCATAGTCAGGAATATTGGGGCTTTTTTAACTGTGAAAATATGCTACACAAATCTGTAAATTTACATTTCAAAACCATAAAGAATCTCAAAGTCACCAAAGCCAAAATAATAGACTAATTTAAATTGACAGATTACAACTTTATAAAGATAAAATACCATCTACACAATTCAGACACAATCATGAAAATAAAAGACAATCTAGTTGTATTCAACTATTTAGATTTTTTTTTTTTTACTTTTAATCGTTAAGATGTTAGGAAAGAATAATCTTTTCCTTGAGTTGTGCATGACATCATAAAGTTGGCAACAATCTGCTAGCTTGACTTTCAGACTCAAAATTCCACAAAAATGGTGGCTTAATCAAAAACATTTAAATTAAAAAGTTAACTGAAGATTGACAAATAGATCAGAACACAGTTAAAGGTTTTGTGCAGAAAAACTGTTTTGAAAGTAAAAAAAAAAAAGAGAATCTCTCTCATAAAGTGAGACACAAACTTTGACTAATCATATCCAGATGGTGATGTTTGAATGTAGAAAATTACAATTCAGGGTCTTTTTCATTCTGAGTTGAAAGCAGCTTCAGTATTCTCTAGAATACAGATTGATTGACAAAAGTCAAGTGAATGAATTTTTCTCTAGTGAGAATTACATGATATGCTGATAAACCAGCATTATAAATTATTTGTTTCCTCTTTGGGGTTTTTGATAAATGTGCAATTTCGCTGCACAAAATAAAACATGAAAATATGTACCCATTTTTAAAGACCATTTTTTGTAGAGTACAGTCAACTTAATGAGCCTAATCCATATGTTCATTCCCACTTTAAGCAGCTCACACTAATAAGCATCTGTTTGGGTAGTACACAAGAGTCCTGTTGCACACAGCCCCCCCTCTCTGACACAAACAAACACACTGAGAGGTAAGCATTCAGAGTAAACAGTGTGGCCTGACTAAAGTGTAAATTGGAGAATTCACACCTTAGGCAAACACAACACTTCAGTCCAACACATCATTAATCAGCCCTTAATTACCTAAAAGGGGGGAGGGGAGCTTAGACACTTAAGTAATGATAACACAAACAAAGGTGGAACATATTAACTGTGTAGTTACATTATCTCTAAAAATACCAGCCGACAAAACAGAACTTTTCCTGTACACCATTTCTATTAATAATTCTGAATATTTATTTAAAGTATTGTTAAAATGGAAAATCCATTTTTTTTTCATAAGTTCAAATTATTTTTTCAATGAAACACAAAAATAATAATTTTAAACCTGAAATAATAAAACAAAATAGGTATAAAATAATAAAAACAAGAAAGGCAAAACATTAGAACATCATTCACATGTGATTAAGTTCTAAACCTCATCACAGATTGTTCTAATTGTTTGTGCTTAGTCAAATTATTTGAAAGAAATGACATGTTCCCCTATTTCCTTTAATTTTCAACAGCATTAAATGAATAGTATAAACTCCCAGCTGGTATTCAACTGTGATGCAAGTACATTTTGATTTTAGTCAGTGAAGAGAAAACAGACATGCTGACTGGAAATAATTCACTTGTCAGGATATTTTGGGAGATCAAGGAATCCGTGGTGTTTTTTTTTGTTTTTTTTTACTGAAAATGCTAGATTGTTAATATTTCAAGGCCCGAAACAAGCAAAGGATAATTCAAACACTGCTAAGCACCTGTAACTAAATCTTTAACCTAATATTCCCAATCCGGTACATTTCTACACAGAGAAAGAAAGATACATTAAAAAAGAATCTTAAATGTCACCGGAGGATGAGGATGATGATGAAGAGCACCTAGGCAGGAGGCTTGTTACAGCACTGCTAGGATCTTCCCCCAGTCAACTCTCATCAGGCCAGCTGCCTCCTGTGCTCATTAGCACAGACTCTTAAGGAGCTCCTAAAGACTTTGTGAAAAATGAACGCTCATTTGAGAGGTCGTTAATTTGCACTGTTATGCAAATTTGGTGGCAATTAAGCCATAGATCAGAAGAACGGTGCCCATTTATAACAAGTGAACAAGCATTATGACACAGTCAGATGGTGCCAGAGAGAACTCAGGTGACATGGTTAGTCTGCACAGTTCAAATATCTACCTGCTATGCACTATGTGCCAGCAGTACATATGGCTGGGCATTAGGAGAATATCTTATTTTGTCTCACATAAATACTGAATCTATTAATAAAAATGTATAACCCACAAAAAATAGCCCATATTATAGACAGATACTAAAAGACATATTTACCCTATTTCCTAAATTATAACTAATCTATTTAATGGAAAAGTGCAACTCTATGAATCCATCCAACTAAAACAATAAAATAAAGAATACTGCTAAGAGTTGTATGTAGAAAAGACCCCTCCCTCTGCCAGTCCTGATGTTTCTATTTCTCTCCCAAATTTATGTCATTGTGTGAAATAGACAAACATATTGTATAAGACAGCAATGAGCATTAATGCTAAGGGGTGGAAGACACCCATCAATTGTAATTAATCCTTAATTAGTCAGGATTAGGAGCCAAGCTTAGAGACTCACCCATCCCACCGCCGCTAAACTAGTGCAATCCAGCTGCGACCTAATTTACATATCTTTAATTAAGTAGTTGCAGACTTTCTTTAACACCACCACCTAAAAGCTGTTTAAGTGTACACATTAAAAAGTAACTGTCGTTTTCATAAGCAATAAACAATACAGACAGACAAGATAACATTCAAAACTGCATTGTTACTGATGGAACAGTGCAACATAGCTGCATTTATTAAGTAACTCAATAGATGATAAATCCCCTAAAGTAATATTTCCTGTGTATTTTAAATTTTATCACTTGGCTTTTTAACTTTTACAGTAAAGCAGAATGCTAAATAATATAATACAAATATGTTGTCAACAATACAATTTTTTAAAGAAATCCAAATCACAAACACTTTCAGGAAAACTGGAACAAAATTTTTTTTTAACAAAAACAAAAAAAGTGACAATTTCTCTTGGACTTTTTACATCCAACCATTTTCCCTTCAAATACTGAGTGTACAGCCAGAATAAAGTCCTTGATGAAACATTCATTTGAAATATACAACACCATAGTTCCTACTGGAATCATACCACATGGGAAAATTAAATGGTCTACGCTAAGACTTAGGGTGATGTGGTTCCCCAGTTTGAGTTGGGGTGTGTCTCAGTGTATGTGTGTGGGGGTGTCTGTCAGGGCCAGGGGTCTGTGTGATATTAGCCGTCTGCCAATCTGGCTTGGGGAATGGACACCGAGTAATTACTCTTGCCCGTACTGCCTCATCAATCTCTGTATCACTCCTGCACCCCTTTCAACACCCCATCTTTTTCTCATCCTTATCTGCAAAGGAGTAAAAAAATGAATGGCAGGACAACACAAAACATACAGATTCATGAAAAGCCATTCAAATAGTCTTGTAGGATTGAATAGTGTGTGCATATAAAAGTCATAATACATGATGGACAAAACCACAGTGTAATGGTGAAGTTGTACATCAGTCAATAACATGATTTAGTTAGAGCACAGAGACAGTTACAGTAAAAATGTTGGCTTGTTACCTTATTGCAGATGTAAAGTGGGGTGAAGATGTATTTGACAACGTACTGATTTACTTAATTTTACTAACCCTTCCAGATCATCTAGCAAATTTTGATATCAGACAAAAATAAATAAATTAAATAAAAGTGCAAAATGTTTTAAAAATGGTGATTTCATTTTTTAAGGGAACAGGCCATCCAAACCAACCAACCCCTGTGTAAAAAAGTAAATGCTCAATATTCAAGAACAAAGGAGACACAGTCATTGACATCTAACTGTCTAGAAAAGGTTACAAAGCCATTTAGACCTTTAGGGAAATATTCTGCGGACTGAAAAGATGAATAAGGAACTTTCTGGAAGATGTGTGTTCTGTAACATCTGGCGTAAAAATGACATTGTACTTGAAAACAGAACATCATACTGACAGTCAAACATGGTGGTAGTGTGGTTGGGGGCTGCTTTGGTGCTTTGGGACCTGGGCAACTTGCCATAATTGATGGAACCATAAATTCAGCTCCCTACCAGAAAATCCTGAAGGAGAATGTCCAGCTATTAGTTCATGACCTTAAGCTTAAGCTTGGGTTATGCAGCTGCTCAATGATCCAAAGCACACCAGCAAGTCCATCCCTGAATGGCTTAAAATAATAACAAAATTAAGGTTTGGGAGTGGCAAAATCCAAGTCTGGATTTAAATTTGATTGAGAAATGACTCTAAACAGCCTGTTTCAAAAACCCTCAACTGGAGTGATTAAAAACAACTGTGCAAAGAAAAGCTGGAACATCCAGTTATCACATTTAGGGGGCAATTACTTTTTCATGTTTGATTTGGATAGCCTTTTTCCTCTTAAAGGAAATATTAATTTGAAAACTGCATTTATTATTTACTCAAGATATATTTCTATGCCATTAAAAATGTTTGCTTATCTAAGATATTTAAGTGTGACAAAAAAAAAAACTGTAGAAATATGTAAGTGGGAAAATGCTTTTCGCAGCATTATAGCTTTGTGGCTAACACTTTTGTTCTAAACTTTGAATGAATTGTATCATCCCCTAGTCCAATACAATCAAATTCTTTCCACAGGTTCTTAACCAAAAGAGAAAAAAAAGCTCTAGTACTAACGAGGCTTAAAAACTAACAAGGTTGCTTTAATGTGGAAAGAAATTCACAAGACATGTCACAATAAACCTTTTAAAAACTGCTTTACAATAAACTAACAAAATTAAACAGTAGCTTGGGTTACAAAATTATTTTGACATTTTTATTAAAACTATTTAAATAACAAAATATAAATTGTAATAAAGACTTAAGACTGTGGAAAACACTACATACTTTAAAGCGTAAAACTCTCCCTTTTGATAAATCCTCTCAGACCTGAACTTGGTTGAGGTTCTTCCTGTTAAAAAGGGAGCTGTTCCTTTCCACTGTCATCATTTCAAGCTTGCTCAGGATGGTAATTGCGCTGAAGCAATCTGGTGGTTTCTTAGATGGGCAATTCTTTATTAATTGGCATTTGATAATATAGTACTAAATCTGATCATTTTACAGTTGGCTTGTAAAAAGTTGAGCTGACAAAAATTCAATGATTTCAATTTGGAACTGTTTTGATGTGAAGGGGATCTGTTGCTTTACACATTGTGAGTCAGATGACCTTTGTAGTGAATACGTGGTATGTAAAAAAACTGAACTGCATACAATTGTTATCAGTTATTTTTTGCATTATTTCCCACATAAAGAATAAATCAGAGAAATCAAAAAATATTTTCCTCCACAATATTTTCCTTTAAACTTTTGAACAAGGAGACTGGAACATCTAAAATAAAGCCAACTATTTCAGTCTCTCAGTTTTCCACCACTTCTTTTTACCCAATTCTTAGTATTATCCCAGATCTGTTCATTAGACAGTTCACAAAGATGGGAAGTGTGACAATTAAACTTGTCTATGTGAGAGAAGGTAAGGAGAGGCTTAAACTACCTTTGGCATTTCCAAATTATGATAAAATTAAGAAAAAAAAATACAAGCGGTTCAAACATATTAGTTGAAAACATTTCTTTTAAATTGTTTGAAACATATAAAATGGAAATAAGGCTTTAAAAGATGGACTTGATGAAGTTGGCAGGAGAGAATGAGTGACAACTACAGTTCACTTGTGAAAATTGAAGGGAAGAAAATTTAAGACAAACGTGCACAAACTAAAGAAAAACATTGTATGAACTGTAATGACTTGTGGGATTTTAACACAAAATTCCACCAAGAGACATTTTTACCTCAAAAACTCATGAAGGCAAAAGAGAAGTAAACTTCGATCACTCTTAATCTCTCCTGAAGTATTTTACTGTTTGTTTTTTTAGAGTATCTTGTAAATAAACTATCAAAAAGCAACACATTTCATACAACTAGAGGTCATGTTTAATGTGAAAGCTTAGGGTAGCACAGAAACTGTTGTAAAATTGGGGGGTTTTGGGGAGGTGGCAGCAGAGGGAGGCTGGGTACTGACATTTGCGCAGAACATTTCTTTTACAATGAAAACAATCTAACCAACTGCAGCACTCAAAGGAATTCACCACCCCTCCCCCACACACCACCTCCCCTTCTCCACCACCGCCATTACATTACCATATCAAAGCCACTAGTTCAGAGCAAGTCTTCTCTTTCAAGAATGGGAGCGAGGTACAGAGGGAGGGGGGGGACAAGACCCAGGCAGTAGGAGTAGACCCAAGAAAGAGTTTGCTTTTATCCCTGTTCGGTGTGTGTGTGTAAGTGTGTGCATGCAAGGAAGACAAACTGTGCATGTGGCGGTGCTAACCCAAGAGCATGCTTGTTCATGAGAAAATACTGCATAAAAATCTGTGGAGATATTCTAGGACTACTGACTGGGTCTCCACAAGCTACAAAGAAAAGTCATTTCACATTGCAGAGATAGACAATGGGGCCTACAGGGGGTCACAGTGGCAGCGAAATGCCAAAGCAGGTACACAACACATTAAGAGAACTATGTGGCAGACAGCCAGAATAGTACAGACAAAAACTGAAGACCTCTGGATCTCAAAACTCCCTTCAAGTATAAGATTACTAAAGGTCTAACCATCATATTTTTTAGCTTTTCTATCGTGCATATAACACAAGTCAACACATGTCTACTATCTAGTTTGTTGGGAGACTAAATGTGAAAATCAAAGTGAATGGCATTACGGTAAATAAGACCACCGGTTGCCTGGGAAACGGTGTACCCTGCCCCACTCTTTCAAGCCTAGCCTTTTTCTCCAATCACTGGAGAGCAATAATACATTATTGACAGAGGGCCACAACAGGCAGTGCAGCATTTTCAAATTGTATTTGAACAAGAGAGGCTTACTGTTAGAAAGATGCACAAGAACAGTGAAAGAAAAGTGCATGAAGTACAAGGAGTTAGAGGCTGACATAATCACAACCATGTGCTACTCATATCTGGCCTTAACTAAAATTCATCTGAAGGATGACTTCAGAAGCAACTTGATACAACACTGAATATAGATATCTAAAAGTATGGAGCTTTAAGAGATTAGGTTAATATTAAAATTGCTTTAAGCAATATGGTTCCAATATACAATTACCATGTTAGGTAAGGTTGGTTTTAGCAGTAGGATACTTACACTTTACACGTACATTTAGTACATTTGTCTCAAAATAGCAAAACTACCCAAATATGCCCTGAGTTTGTTATGTTTGCCTGCTATCAAGCAACTGAACAGAAATTTGGATCTGGATTGATATTTTGTTCAAATATATTAGTTGTGCTGGTTTGTAGCGGTGCATCATTAGGTCTTTTCCATTATGTTATGTAACAAACATTGCTGATATTTGTTTGCAAAAAGCTCCTGACTTTTTTTAGATGTTTACAAATTATTGTTCATCATTCAAAATGGCAGAGGAAAATATTTAATTACATCAGCAAATTTTTGCTTTAATATGCTTTCAGCTCAAAATGAAAAATAAATGTGTTTTGCAATAATGAGTAAATGTGCATAATATGCTGTCTTAAAGCTTCAAAAACATCAGAAAAAAATAATTTAAGCCAATCAGCATGAAGTATAACAGTGTCTGGTTCAAAGTTCTAGAAATACA
The DNA here is from genome assembly GCA_006937955.1 of Pachypanchax playfairii. Taxonomy (NCBI): domain Eukaryota; kingdom Metazoa; phylum Chordata; class Actinopteri; order Cyprinodontiformes; family Aplocheilidae; genus Pachypanchax; species Pachypanchax playfairii. Next base: position 1,170,954 of record SSNP01000054.1, read on the forward strand.
AATTCAGAACAACACATATTTAGGGTGATGTTAAAGTAAATCCTAAACTGAACTGAACTAAACTTTAATCAACATAGATCTATGAGAAGAAAGTAAAAAAAGGAACATGATACTGAAAAACCGAGAGCAACAGAACTCTACAGATACATAACAGGTTAGTTATAACTTATGAACACCGGAGTATGCAGAGAAAAAAATCTCACCTGTCTTCTCTTTGATCTCACAGAGAACGCTGAAGAGCGCTGGTTTCATTCTGTGACAGTTCAAGGCATGCTTTCTGTAGGAGAGAAGAGGGAAGAAGTGAGGGAGAAAGCATGAAGGATTAGTATAAACAGACTTACATCCCATTTTAAAGTTCTCCCCCCATAACAACTGGAATTTTTTATGGCATGAATTTTGCATATAGCATTTCTGTGTTGTGCCAAAGAACCATTCAATTCGATTCATTTTATTTATAGCGCACCAGTTCATAACAAAAGTCATTTCAAGGCACTTTACAGAGTAATGTAACACAACAGCATAATGATGTTTAAAGGCATTTTAAATGGGCATATGCCTTTGTCAGTGAAGGAACATCCTTGGTGCATTAATCCAAACTACCAAGAGTAGTGCTGTTATGTGAGTGCTCTGTAGACTGAAACAGGTGAGGATGCCAAACCTCAAGGTCATCATTACCATGAACCTAATTTCAGAGTTATCATAGTTATTTCATTTTAATTTATTTTAAAAACAATTATTCCAATAAAACTACATGGCAAGCTGATAGAAACAACAGATTTAAGATGCAACTTTAATATAGTGAAACCTCGCACTAGTGGACAGTGACAGGACCAGACGTTTTGTCCATTAAGGTGGAGTGTCCGCCCCAGAGAGGTAGGGTGTCCAGGTGTCCTGTCATCTAGGAATGTCCGTAAACCATTGTCATGGACATTTCCTCGGTACATCAGCCTGTTTTATAAACTAGCGCATGGTTTAATCCCCCTCCGAATATGCCTCAACTTTGAATAAAATTTAATGGATACTTGTCAGTTTTCGGGTATTTTTTCGTTTTGTTCACTGTCCGTTTAGCGGAGTGAATTTTCACAGATTTTATGTTTTGAACGGACAAAAAGTGTCCGTTGTCCTGAACAGCGGGGTCCACTCCAGAGGGGTTATATAAACAGTAAAAATGCTTGGTTGGCCCAAAACCTGTCTGCTGGATAGGGGTGTCCGCAGGGCGGGGTTTCACTGTATATCCACATCCATTTTATGTACAACTAAATTTGCTGATAGCAATTAAAGAACAAGCAAAATAACTTTCACTGAAATCAAGCAAAACACCTTAAAATGAACTCCTGCAGAAACATCACTGTGCTCACACACACACACTTACATTAAAAAAACAAGTGTGTGTAAAGTAGCCTGATATGTGTTGAAAAAATGCTAAACAGCAAGTAAGAGTAAAATAAAATGAAACCAGTGTTATTGGAATTGCTGGTGGTCGACTTCATGCTTCTTATAAATTTTATATCAGTAATATTTACTTTTTAATTTTTTTTCCCTCCCAACTAAATGCGTTAATGTAAGGAATTGTATCAATTTATTTTTCTCCTTTTACTTTACAGAGAACAAAATGTAACTAGAAAAGCACTCGGAGATAGCAGACCTCCGCCAAGTGGACATATTGTAGAAAGTACTATGTCCGTATCTTTATTCCTGGATCCAGACGGTAAGCCAGATCACCCCCAAAATCTAATTGATTGTTCACTGGGTCATTTCTGACCTTTCCTGAAAATATAATCAAAATCCATCCATAAGTTTTTGAGTTATCCTGCTAACAGACAGACAAACAAACAAACAAACCCCGATGAAAACATTACCTCCTTGGTGGAGGTAAAAAGTATGACATTGTTGTAAACACCCTTTTTGCTTTTTCCTGTCCACATTTTGATTCAGTTCCAATAATGTTTTATGAAAGAATATAACAAATGCCCCATCAGGGGGAGGCATTGTTTACCCAACAATTATAGTTCTGCCAACATTTATTCACATCTAAAAATATATGTAGATGCAAATAAAAAAACATAAAAGTGACTAACCCTGTAAAATACACTGTATTGCAATTTTTTTTGTATACCGATGAGCATCTTGTGTGTTATTTTAGTTCATGCAAACACACAACCTTTACTTAATGCCCCCAAAAGATTACAGTTGAATTACACTTAAAGTGTTCATTTTTTTCTATTTTGAAGAGGACTTCATCTACATTCAGGAAATAGGTACAAATTGTATGTATAACCACCCAAAAAAAACTAAAATAGTGAATCACTAGACATTCTTGATCTGAAGCAGCACACAGTAAACTTGAGTATTTACTTGTGTTTTCTCAAATGAGTATCCCAAATATCTTGATAGTAAATGTCTGTTCAAAACAGCAATAACTGAAAAGGGTAATTGTTGAGTTTCATTTGAAGGATCATTTATGATCGGCTGAACTTTTTTGCAAACAGAAACATTTTTTAAACAGTCAGATTAATCTTTTTCTGATAGGGTGAAAAGTTTGGAGGGATTCACTTCATTTGGCCATCATACAAACTGACTGACAGCTTGCAGCAACAGTACATGCCACATACAAGTAGAAAAAAAAACATAATTAAAAGGAATTTACACCACAAGAACAGTGTGACAGTGATTTTAAAAAGAATACCTTTTAACACCGTAGTACACTTTGAAATCGGAAACCAGGACGTTCCTGGCTGGAACAAATATGAGCCCTGAAGCGATATTAAATTTATAGCTGTCAATGCAGCAGAATGAAGACCAGATCTACGCATGCTCAAATCCAACTGGCTCATAGCACAAGGGGTCACATGAGGGGCCTGAGAATTGAAGTGACCAGAGTGGGCTTGAAGAATACAGTTTCCAGTTGGATCCTATTGAATTTACTCCATTTGGCATTAAAATCTAATAATTGTTTACTATACTGTTGTAATGTTGCCTAATATTGTATGCAATTTTGAGCTATGCATGTTTAATGCTCATGTGCTTTGCTAAATTAGGAAGTACATATTTTTGTGTGTTCTCTACTCTAATGTTTTCAGCTACTTTTTGAAAATACTAAATTAAAAGGTTTCTTATGTGACATTTTAGATATTTAACTACAAGTTAGGCTTTAGGTGAAAAATTACAGTCAAAATGTTTATAATGTGCATACATTCAAAACAAAACAAAACTTATTTTCTGTAATAGTCCCAACCAGAATAATCACATAAATATTATTTGGCAACATCACCTTTTTAGGTTATGAATGTCCACTGCAGTATTAATACTGTGTTTAAAAATCATGGTCAAAAGGAATCCCTTTCACTGATAGCATTGAGGTATTTATAAAATGTGTCTGCTGCTCTAAATGTGATTCTTTATCCCCAAATCACTGCTGGACTTGACGGGAGATGAGGGGGATTACTGCCTTCAAGACTGAAGGTATGAGCAAGAAGAAAAAGGCGGCTGAGTGCACTGGGTCCTGTAGGTCCTGTACTGACCCGTGTTGAGAGTTGACCTTTATACAATGCTATCCTGCACATAAACAACTCAGTATAAATCAGGCACATGTGCCTTTATTTATTCTATTGAACTGTAAAAATGAGACTCTCCACAAGAAAATGCATTTTTGCTGCACACTAAGTGCCAACAGCCAGTCACAATGCATACTCTCAAATTTCAGACTGTACAACATACTCACATTTTTTACTAAGTTCTACTTCTGTTTCTTGTTAATGTTGTTACATTGTGTGGTTCTAAATACTTGCAAGCACTGGAGACTGCAGTGACCAAAAAAAAATTCCTTGTGGGTGCCAGAATACTTAGCAATAAAAGTTTCTGATTCTGAAACATGTACATAAGACACCAGTCCACATGTATCATAAGGAGAATATTTGAAAAAAAAAATAAAAAAGGAGCAAAGGCACTCGTTACATAACTGGTTAGTTATCATTTGTGAACATCAATATTTTTCAAATAGAGTAAAGAGGCCACTTTGCTTTTATTATTACTTTAAAGGAAAAATTTATAAAGTGGGAAGCTAATATTTCACAGGGCTGCAACTGCTTGTGAGTGCTGTTCTCAATGTTCTTGCATGAGTCACGAGGCCTTGCTGGTGTGTAGCTTGAGTTGTTAACACGTTCAAAAAAATTGCACAACATACATTCTCTCAAAATAATGGCAGAGTCCTTGCACTTGAAACACATCTCAATTGCTTCTCAATTTAATTTGCCTGAGTCAGAAGCGTGAGACAATACAAGACAACTTTGGGAGGGGTTGGTGACCCCATTGTGACTAAAATGTGGGTAAAGCAACATAATCAAGATACTTTTTGAATATACTACCACCAGAAGAGAATTAGCATGACAGTCTCATTACTTTCATAATCTGTTTATATTTATGTCACATGCAACAAATGATTGTCCATAAACAGAACAAATCTCAATGCTGTCATGATTACAAAAATTCAGTGTGATTCCAACAAAAATGTGCAGATTTTCTCAAAGCAGACCAATTGCACATTTTTTCTGAACATCCACCAACAGAACAACAGGTGTTGCTCGACACAAATTAAAGTAAAAATGCTTTTAACAACAACTCTGAAAGATATTTACGAGTAATTGGAACAAAGATGCATGCTGGCAAGTACTTTTGCTTGAATATATCAACACGGTTGGGAACTGTGTTGCTGAGTTCTTTGCTTAGAGGTTCCTTGCATAGTTCAAGCATATTTCTTTTTCTGAAATGTAAACATTTTCCTTAGCAATGCAGCAGACACACAGCCATTTTCAAGTATTGATTCAGAGAGACCAAAAAATACAAAGAAATGAGAAATATGCTTGAACTATGCAAAGAACCTCTAGACAAAAACAACTTCAGGACATCAGCAACAAAGTTCACAACACTGATATAGTCAAGTGGCGGTAATGACCAACACGTGTCTCTGATTCGTTTACTTGTAAATTTTTTTGATGTATAATTGTCAGCTGTGGTAAAAAAAAAATCTCAATACAAAACTGAAAAAAAAAGTAAACAGTAGCACTAACAATTACTGTTTTAGCATGTAAGTGGGAATGGGCAAAAGTGGGCATTTTAGCATGTAATTCGGCCTGTATGTGTTACTCGTATTTGAGTACAGAGGCCCTGGTTGACTGTGTGATTGGTCTATTTTGTGTCTTCAACTTGTCACCAACAGTCACAGCCCATTAAGACAGAAAGTAACCACTGTCCCATTTAACTGCTCCATAATATCTATACTATGACTGGCCCATTTTCAAATAAGACTAATTTACATAAACTAGTTCACAATACTTCAAACTTTGTAAACTGTCATCACAAATCACAAGTTAAAAATAACAGACAAAAACTGAATGAAAAAAAGAAGAGAGAGAGCATTTTCAAGCAAAATTAATTGTGCCATGAAATGAAGCATGTGATTATGTCGTCAAACTTGTAGTCAAGAAAGGGTAATATCCCCATGTTCATAGGCTGCTAGTATACCATCCTCTCTCCCCCTCACCACCATCTCATTAATAGAAACTCGATTTGCGGACAGCTGCACTCGCGTACACATTATAGGAGAATTGATTGCACCCAGCACACAATGAAAAGGATGAACACCAGGGAGGGAGGGAGTGAAAGGAGTGAATTAATTAAGAGAACCAGGTGGTCAAATGTTGGGTGGAAAATCACTAGCTAATGACACATCACACTGTGGCCACAGCCTTGCAGTGGACGGTTGTCTATTGTTGAAATACTGACGCTTCATTTGAAACTGACTCTATGCTCTTTGAGCCACATGGCAAATGAGTGCAAGTTAGTCTCTCAGCATAATGTATGCTGTCTATAATGATAAGTAAAACACTTCTAATACAAACATATAGAGTCAGAAATGCATAATTGACTCATCACTAATAGAGTTGGTATGTGGACTAAATATTCCTTAACGTTACCTAATTTTTTCCAGTTATTTGCACTTTTATATCTTAAGTTAAAGACATAAAGCAGCATGTTACCCATTTCTACTATTTTTTAAAGTAACTTAGTAAGTAATAAAACACTTTTGACAATATCACTTTAAAGATTTAGTTTACAACAAATCCTTTATTATTGGCACAGCTTTATGCATTTTCTAAAAACTTCTCCATAGTTCTTGTCATTGTAATGGAGAAAACTTATGACAAAGATTTTAAAATTTTTGAAATTATTAAGTGTCAGTAATAAACAATGCTGAAAAGTGAAATATTTATGCAAGTCTATCACTGAGATTCAGAGAAATTGTTACAGTTACTTCTGTCATTACAAACAAAATGCTGGACTTTTAAAAAATTGTCTCTTCATTGATAATTTAATTAAGACGGGGGCTGCGATATAATCAAGGGAGAATGTTTACAAACTACCCGATTCACTGCTTGTGGCAACAAAAGTATTTTATTTATTTATTTATCCACAAATTAGCACACTCCGAATGTGGATTGCGGAAACAAATTGGCACGAATGAACACTAATGTTAATAGTTTAGCTAAAATTACACTGCATCATGACGTTACATTAGTTTTGATCATTTTTTTTTATCTTACAAAGACGTCTCAGCCTAAACATGAGACGCACTTTAGCTTAGCCATCATGTGTGGAAAAAGGCTCTTCGTATGTCTTACCTGGCCTGTGCTTCGTCCAAGCTTTCGTCGGTGATGGCCATTATTTGCTGTAGAATATCCCCAATGTCTTGTTGCGGTTGACCGAGAGACTGCTGTTTCCGGACCGAGTCTGGGTCACCGACATCGGGCTGCGATAGTCCACCGAGTCCGGTGAGACCCGTCAGCATCCTAGTCTGATCATCCATACTTTTAAAGAAAACTCGCCGTTTTCTTCAGTCGAAGAATACAATCAAATAGCTAGCCTTTCAGCTAGCCAGCAAAGTGTTTTCTACGACAAATCATACAACACGTCTTTTCTTACCCAACCGTGACAATCAGCAATTAGTTTGGGTCTGATTGCACAAATCCAATAATAAAAAATCGCTTTACATTCGCCTGTTTCTTCTTTTTACGAGTCGATGGCCGAGGCAAGGCTAACACTGGCTAACCACCGTCTGAAAAGCAGCTAGGTTAGTAGCAGTAGCCCAGCAGAAAAGCAGCAGGGACACACATGCACAGACTGAGTGAGCGCCTCGCACATTTTAAAAAAAAAAAAGAAGTACAGCGAAAATGTCTCATCAAACGAAGCAACACCTCTTAAAACGCAAGGTGCCAATTCAAGGATGAAATTACGTGTAACTATATACAGTTTCGGATCGTATAGCTCCTATCAGAAATCTACCAAAACAGAACACAGTTTGCCATTGTTGTTGATGTCGCGCGAGTATGTGGGATGTTCTTCTGCGCGAGCGGTGTGGCTCCTTTGACCAAGTCTCATACAGCTTGTGGGTGGGTGATTGAACATAATGCTGCTAGAATAACTACCACAAATGCAAACAAGTATTGCTTAAACTTTTGAAATAGTATCACATTGTATTTAAGTGGATTTCTAGACAGTGCTGTGATACTATTTTTTGTTTTCAGGTGAGCAACATATGTAGCAAAACTTGCGGTTGGAGGAGGCCTATATCAAATCCCCCCAAACCTGTTTATGTTTAATAAGTTGTACACATTGTCTGTTGGTTGTCTTGTGTTAAAATTTGTTAAATTCAATAAAATCTCAATTTAAAGCCCAAAGTACTGTAAATTTGCAATGCCACAACCTCAATTTGTTTATTAGTAAATGAGATAAAATACTTAACAAAACAACAAGGAAAAAAAATCATCTCCAGAAGTGAAATGTTTGCTATATCATACATTGTAGAAGTTATACACGATGCCATGGATATTCATACAGCGTGTGTAAACAAAGTGTTCCCATTTCATGTCCCAAAATAGTCGTTCAGAACAGTGTTCTGTCCCAAACCCCCGATGAATGAAACATCCCATCAGTTTTCAGTATGAAAACATTGACAGCAGATTGAAAACAAGTGTCCTTGGTTTTTTGCAAACTGAGCAATTCTTGTATTGTTTATCACTCAGATCACAGAGACAGCTTTCCAAGACGAATGGCTGACTGAATGGAAGTGGAGGAGAGCAGGAGCCAGCCCAACTATACTGAGAGGACATGATGAGTGTGCATGAGGGAGTATGACCAAACTGGCAGTGGTTTATGCTGACTCTCCAACGATCCATCTACTACAATCTGTAACTAATCAATCTAAAGTTCGAGACAACAGGAATAGCAAATACAGTAAAAAGTCATTGTTCTATGCATGCACATTTAACACAGGTCACAGTTCAGACTTCTAGCATTTTAAGCATGTCCATCAATTAACTTTATTTTTACCATGTACAAGTTTGCCATGTCAGAACCTCCTTATATAAATATATCTGACTATTGAACATAAAATGTTCTACCTTTAGGCATTCTTCTCATATCACCAAAACATAACTAAATGCAATGCAACTTTCTCTTGTGATTTTAAATGACTAGCCCTAAAGTAATTTCCTAGCACTGTCAGGAGCAATCTTCCTTGAAAGTAAAAAGTCTGTCAGTGGCTTTGTCAACTTTTTGTGTTTTATTGTTGGTGATTCATTTAAGGACAATTTCTGTGAAACCTCTACTCATTTGGATGCTAAAGTTGCCCTCCTCTCACCCCACAAGCATCAAGCCTCATTTTCATCTAAATAAGAATCGATCTCTCCTGCTGCGCACCATCTTCCCTTACTCGCAACTGTCATGGTCACAACCCTGCACATGTTTCTCTTTCCCTGTCCTTTTGCTCTAGTCACTCAATTAAATACAACCACAAGTAAAATCTACCGTACACCACATTAGTCATCATAACTGGATAGAGAAAGTTACTGACTCACATACTGCTGATAAAAAGTTTCTTATTGCTTTAATCAAGAATGACAGAAATAAAATACAGATATAACCAAGTAAATAGATTTAAGCAATTGCAAATAAAGCTTTGACTGACTGGTACAATGTCAAAGCTTCGTTCTGCATCAATGACCAAGCCAAGCAAGAGATGGGGGTGAGTCATTGTGGGGGAGGGGCCTCCTCCAGTATGGTCAAGGGACACCAATGAAGTGAAATAGATGAAGCACCAAAGGGAGTAAATGTGTCTGAGGATGAGCTTCCAAGATGTGTATACAAATTAATCATTAAACGTAAAATAGATTAAATCTTGTTTTTTCCCTCTTGAATAAGCCATTTATTTTTGCAAGAAAATACTCAAATATTTTGTTTAGATTAAATTGCATGTTTTCCTTTCTTAATGACCTCACATATACTCATGAGTTGTACTTGTATTATAGTTCAAAATACATATAAAAAAGTTAACTTTCAGCAGTGTCAGATAAATTCATCCTGTGACTTACTTTGTTTACTTAAATGGATCACAAAACAATTTTGCTTTATGATACCAATCACAATGGACTGCTTAAGAATTTAATGAGCTGATGAAATTATTTTGTTTAGATATCTTTATAAGTTTGTTTTCTCAATAACCATTAACCCTACTATGTAAGATATGTGAACATTTTCAGAAATATTTCATTGATTTTAATGACTTGTGGTCTAAAGGGTTTCAAAATTTACAAATGGGGACTTGAGGCCTTAAAAATGGGGAAAACAAACCAAAACTGCAGTTTACCGCGTTTGTCACAATTTTGTGTTTAGCCAGCCGCTGCCCCCTGCTGGACAAAGGCAAGAATTACTTGCAAAAACATTTTACCAAAACATAACACCATTTTTAAATAAAATAACCTTCTCAAAAACATACATAGTTTTAAAAAAAAAGCCATAACAGCTTGAAACTTAAATCCCATAGACACATGGCCCGCTAGAGGACAGACTGCCTATGTAGTTGCAGTTGATAAAGGAGCTGACATGAGATTCCTGAGGAGGTCTGATGAAAGATCCTGGAATCCTGCCTCTTCAGCTGGTAGAAAACAGTAATCAGTGTAAGAAATAATTTGTTAGACCATCACTGAAAGTGCCAAAATACTTGCAAAGATTAAAGCCAAGAAAAATCATTACCCAATCGGCCACTTGTCTCCTTCACGAACAACTGTGATTGCTCCTTAATGGACGCCAGCTGTCTTATCATCTTACACTGAGTGTCCATCTACAGGGAAAAAAAAAACAAAAAAAAAGCTTAAAGTATGATAAAGAACATACTGGTTTTAAACAAATCATTAAATTTATCAGCTGTGGTCATTAGTGTATGTAAAAACAATTTTCTGACAAAAATACACATTTATTTAAAGGTAGCTCTACTCCTTTAACTTTTAATCAATAGATTGTAATTTATGTATTTCTGAAAACAGAATAGAAACTAAAAAAACAAACCTATGGTCACTACCTTTTACTGATAATTAAATGTTTATGCATATGAGCATAAAAATCTGGGACTTTTAACACTGTTGCATAATCATGGTCTGTGCCTATAGTTTTTAAAGTATGTATAATTTATATAAACAAGAACAATAAGTGAAAACTTGCATGTAACATGTTTTTTTTTTTTAAAAACTCCCTTTAAAGATGTATTTTTTTCATTCTCCCCCAAAAAAAGTACATTTCAAAGAGTAAGCACTGCAAGCTAAGACATGGGAGCCAGATCTCTCAATTTTCTATAATGATAAAATATATATATATATTTTCAACATACAATAATTGCCATTGTGTGCATCACAGATTGCTGCCTAGAGAGCAGATCATGGTAGTCAGGTTTACTCTGTATGAGAGAGTACTGTGAGGACTGGGCCATGGATGTGGAGTCCAGTGATATCCTGGTTTCCTGCCCCCTCTCCACTTTCCTATTATGAATACCACATTAAAACAAATTTAAGATAATATTGGCACTGAATTGCTTGATAACAGTGAACACGTTTACCTTTCTATTTCCTCTGCTTTATGTTTGTGTTTGTTTAACAGTGCCTCCCAGGACTCACTTTCAGTTTTGAGCCTAAAAGAAAACACCAGCTGGTTTTTAAAAACAAAACAGCAATATTACTGCCATTACTACTAAGAATTATAATGTGGATGGGCAAGCAATTATTAAAATTAGTTTTCAAAACATCCCAACATGCCTGTTGATTGCTTTCTGGACATCTTTTATGGCTTTCTGCACGGCAGGTTCACTGGAACTTCAATCAAATAACATTGATGTACACAAAGCGTTAAATATCATTATATACATATATATTCAAAAAGAAAAAGAATGCATAAAAAAAAGCTACAATACCTGACTAGATTTGATGGTAGTTTCTGTGGCTCATTGTGTATGTTTTTGGCCAAACAACCACACTCTGTCTGAATGTGCTCAACTACACCATAAAAAACAATAATTCAGAGATAACACAAAAATGATATTTAAATACCAAGAAGTTAAAATATAGAACTTTGAGAAATATGTAGAACACGAGGGACTAACCTTGTTTTTGAAAAGATTCAAGAGAGGATTCTGGAACTGATTGGAGAGAATTCTGAGTTCTTTCTAGTACCAGCTAGACAGAAGAAAGAAGAGATTAGACAAAAACAATTTGTAAGAAGTATATAATATAAACTAATATACTATAGCTGCAGAATAGTTAGTAACTTTATGCAGAGTGGGTAGATTGTATTGGGAAAATAACCTTTAACATGTAAAAATAACTGGTTTTAATTTCTATTTACATATTTATGACCTTTTAATGTTTGTCAATATGAAACTTTTAATTTATTAAATCAGTTTTCCAAATCTTAGACATGACCACAGACATACTTCATTAAATCCTAATGAGTTTAGCCAACATCAGCCAAACCACTAAGATAAAGCAGCACAAACATTTTTCAATTCAGTTCATTAAAATATAAAAGTGGGCACCAAACCATGTGACTTTACAACACCTACCTTCATTGAAGCATCCAGTAGTTTCTCAAGTCTCTCTTGTTGTGACAGTGATGTACTTATGTTCTGGCACAAAGCTACATTAGATTCAATAATATTTATTGTTCATATTAGAAAACAAACATAATTATGTACTAGAAAAACATTAGAGATCCCAACCAAAGTAACTGAAATAAGTCTAAAGTCTCTCACCCTGATATGGGTGAGGAAGTGCGGGGAGGGATCGTCGTGTTATTGTGGATCTCCTCCAAGATTTCTTCTGAGAAGCAGGACTTTCTTCTCCGTCTTCTGTCTGCATGTCTTGCGTCTCAGACTGGTCCTTACTGGGATCTGGTGTCTGTGTTGTAGGTGATGAGGAATCTGTACGGAGAAACTTGTGTGGAGGAGCGGAACTTGGACTTGAGCTGCATCTTTTCGATGTCTTATCCAACGAGCTGACCTTGGAGAAAAGAGCAAGAGCCTGTGACTCTCTGAAGAAGAACCCTAAGCGAGAAGATTCCACCCTAAACGTTGTAATGTCTCACCTCATTTTGAGTATCACTTACGGCTACACCTTCACAACTGTGGAAAATGTTTGTAAGTAATTAGTCAACTGTAAAAGATGCGAAACATACGTCGTGCTTCGCTGACAAGTTTAGATAAACTAATGAACCATAACAATTAGCAAACGTCCAAACTCGGATAAATACTATATATATTAGTGTTGCTCAACCGCAGCATTTCATAGGCATGACGCAACTACTAAAAACAGAATTTTAATTACTCGAACACAAAAATATATAACTACACACCAGTCCTGCAGATCCTCCCCCTGCTTCTCCGCCATTTTAATTTCAAACTGTTTTCTTCATTGCGCGCGCTCAACGAGTCAAACCTCCTTCATAGAGTGGAGCATCATGGGAAATGAAGTGTAACGAGGAAGGTTGTAACGAAACATTTTCAACCTCATCTTCAGTTTTACAACTGCGATCAAATTTGATGTTCATCCGGATTATATTATATAATCCTGAAAAAGACCAAATATAGTTGAAATGTGTCAATTTTAATTTGTACTGTACACAGTTCATTGTGTTTAGAAGGTTTTGTCCATTGATCCAAGTTTCTTGTTATTTCTCCCTGCCAAAACTTTTATTTCCAACATGGGAAAAAGCAAGTTACCTCCTTGAAAGACATAATTATGGGTGCTAAGAGTTGCAACTTTTTTGCAAATTTGTTATGGTCTTCTTTACAGCATTTCTTGACTTCTGAAAGTTTGTTTTAGTTTTTATGAAAAGTATGAATTATCTCTGTAAGTCACACACAAGTGGATCTTGGTTTGTTCAATTATTATTTCATGTTTTTTTTACAGAAGAAGTACTTTTTCAATATATGAATTAAAACCATGAACACAACTAAAAACTCTCCCCCTCTTATGGATGTTGGGTTTGTTTTATACTGATCAAGCACAATTTTGAAAGTATGAAAAAATATAGTTTCCATTGTGTTGGGCATAACTGCATTTAGTCTTATGGTGTTCAAATGCATGTAATTCAGCTCACATCCAGCAAAATTAAATAGTACGTCCACAAAAGTTTAAAATTAAAGTCAATATGTCCCCCAACACGTATGAATCTAGAAAAACTTAAAAATAAGAGAATAGCAGTTCATGCCACAGGAGGTCAACAGGCCCCTGGTCAATAAGGAAATTCTTCTGATCGCTTTTAAAATCACATTTAAAGACTGATTTATTAATGATTATATAACTGAACAATGAAAGAAAAATGTATCTAATGTGAGATTATTTTTTATTACTAAATATCATTAATAAATAACAACCTAACAGTTTTTGAAGGAATGGAATAATTTTCTCAGAAAATAATTATGTTCCTTTTTATATATTTTTTGTTACTGTAGCATAAATCACTGAGAAAAACTGGGACTCTTTTTAATTAAAAATATTAATTTAACTCATTTAAATTAATTAATTAAACTCATTTAATGTCTTTAAAATGCTTTTTAACCAAATTTGATAATCAAAATGATCAGAATCTTGTTGAGTTGCCCTACTTTACCATTCAAATGTTTCTATAGAACATTATCCAGAAAGGGTGATATGAAAGATTGGGCTGTTATGTAGCTGATTTTTTGCAATTTTCATAAGCAGTTTAAATTAGTTGGCAAGTCAACAGGAGGTTCACAGACATCTTTTTGATCAACTGATGCCCTCCTGTTTTGTCTAGTGTGTGGTGACATATACCTTTTATATATGACTTCTTTCTTTACAGTATAGACATATTTCAGTCTTTATTTACTTACCTGTCCTTGGAAACAAGTTTATGACCAGTTGAAACATTTTCCATCAGTATGTTTATGGTACAAAACACCTGGCAGATTTCAGTTAGTAAGTTTAAGTTTTTATAAGTCTGTTAAAGATTCTTTTCACTTTTTACAAAATCAAGGAAGGGAAAAAATCCAATACACTAATGCAATTCTCTTGGAGAATGCCCCTTTTTGTGCCCGTGGGTTTCACTCTGGCTGGCACAAACTCAAATTCCACTCAATACTGCTGTCTTCATGGCCTTCTGTAGGAGCGGGGTGAAACATACAAAGAGGAAAAAAATGCAGGGGGAAGTTATGAAAAAATATGAGAATTAAAATAAAAAGTTAATAAACTTAAAAAAAAAGTTCTGAAGGGGCAGAACAGGTCAAAGGAAGGAATACAGAATGAACAGTACACATGCCATGACTGTCTCAGCTGCTTTGTGTCAGCCAAAAAAGCTGTAACCCCCCCTCAAAGTCTTCTCTCCCTTTACGGTTTGGTTTATAAGGGCAGCATTTGCTGTTGGCACTGAGTTCAAGAAGGCAGCCTAAGAGTTCCTTTGCCCAGCAGGAACTGCAGAACACGGTCTACCAACAGAGCGGCAACAAAGTCCACCACCAGAACCTGGGCAATGATGAATTTGAACTGCAAAGAAGTACACAGGAAATGTGATGTATTATCTCAGGAGATTTGTCATTAAACAAGACTATCAAAACAAACTTTAAAGTAAAGCTAGCTCACCTCAGTTGGAATATCGACGAGAGCAAACTGTTCATTGAATTCTGGCGAGGAGCCAGTAAGAAGTCCCACAATTGCTAAACCTGAAAGGGCAATACTCCACAGTAGTGGTCGGTTTTCACTAAGAGACTCCATGAATGGGTGGCCCTACCATACAAAGAAAAATATATTAGTCTAATATACAGTATTTTGTTTATAATGAAGAGACAGCATTTCAAAGTTGCATTTAGAAAAAGTACCTTGTAGTTAATGGCAAACGTGGCCATCTGCATAGCCATTGACATTATGTACACAGTGCTGTTAATTAAGCTGGGTTCAAACTCTTTGTACAGATCTACAAACTGCTCCTCTCTGCAAAGAAAATATGAAAAGAAATATTAAATGCAACAACAGTGTTTAGACTTCACAGTATATTAAATGAGTTTATTAGATTTTATTTATTTGGTTTTTAGACCTACTAAACACTGTTTAACTCCATGCAAAAAATAATAAAGATAATAAAATTTAAAACACTTGGGTTTACAAGTGGAACTGCTGTGTTCTCTATTCTTTGACCTACCTGGGTGGACTTCTGCTTTGTGCTTCTTTGTAAAGGTACACAAGACTACAGAAGTGAACTGCAAACTGCAGCAGCACAGTCATCACTGTATACAGATTAAAGATGTTTGGTAAGGGTCGCTCTCGAGACAATGTTTTCAGTGGCTGCACAAACAAGAAAAAAATCTTCATTTTTTATACAGTTCATTTAGAGAATTAAAAATGGAAGAAAGATATTCATTAAATGTTATTATTTGAGAATTATCAGTATTAGAAACATGCTGAGTCTGTGCTCTTTAAAATCTCATACCTTTGATCTAGAAATGAAGAGGAAGCATCCAGCCAACAGCAAGCCCTGCAGAGTTGCCTGAAAATCACTGAATTTGACTCCCTCGAGGTAGAGAACAGACTGACTGTAGGCCAGCACTAGTGCATTGAGAGCCAGAATCTTAAACATCTGGAGCGTTGTCACCAGAGTGCAGCGGCCTTGCTTTATTACATGGCAGACTGGAGATTAGAAAAAAAATGTTTTAAAGATAGGAGTGGGTCCGCTTCACATCTGGATTCCAGAAAACAATCCCAAATTGATTAAAACATGTTACTTACTGCACTGTATGGAGGAAAGTTTCGAGGTGAAGGGGGCAGCAATGGAAGCATCCCCCAATTTAACAACTTGTACCTGATCTTCTTCGAGTTCTCGCAGGACTTGACTGATCCGTTCCTGTAACAGAAAAATCCTGATCTTTAAAGCCAAATACTACATCACTCTCTAATAAAAGTGCAACTTGTGGAGGATGTTTTTCACAAAGTGTATCCAAACTATTTGCAGAAATATTTTTTTGAAGTTACTGACCAATATATTTAATTTCAGGATTCATCTTGTGAATCCAGAAATAGCTTTTTTTTATTTGGATGTTATGTTTATTACAACTGTAATAGTTCAAGGGATGTGGGGTGAAAGGATAAAAAAAAAGAAAAAGAAAGAATGTATAAGGGAAGAAGGTGGGACAGAGAGAACATCAAGAATCTGCTTCAACACCTGCAGAGATGGAAAAACAAGAACAGAGAGACCACAGCATTGACCAACATCTGCATATAAAACGATGATAACATTATTTAAATAAAGTACACGAGTAATGACAAACTGCCCAACACACAATATTTATAGTGGCAGCTGCAGCCCAAGTTAGCGTGTGTCTGTGAACACCTGTTTGCACACCTGATTGCCCGAACCAGCTTGTGCCTATCAGGTTTTTCCATGAAATTATTTAAACACCCTCCCCCCAGACCATGGAGGAAACCCAGGCCCAAGACATCCAGAGTAGGAGAGTCCCAGGAGCACCAGCACAGGGGCAACCACATCCCCCACCCAAATAAGATCAGCAGTGACATCAGGGCAGCTGCCCACAACCCCAGTACAGAAGCCTCAAGGGGCTGCAGTGATGAACCACAGGCCCCA
This sequence comes from Pachypanchax playfairii, assembly GCA_006937955.1. Lineage (NCBI taxonomy): Eukaryota > Metazoa > Chordata > Actinopteri > Cyprinodontiformes > Aplocheilidae > Pachypanchax > Pachypanchax playfairii. The sequence goes on from SSNP01000054.1 coordinate 1,187,925, forward strand.
CCTGCAGCCAGCTACGCCTGACTATACCAGGATATGGATTCTGAGACCTGAGATCAAAGGGCTCCCCCAGCTGGGACCCAACCAAGCCAAGAAAGGGGTTTTTGGCAACATTTTTGACTGCTCAGGCTGCATTCATTTCTGACTTTCAGAACACAGATGTAACAGTGTTTTGTGGTTGTTAGTCTTTGTTTTTTCCTGGCAAAAGTACTGAAAGGGGGCAGACAGATAGGACCACATACAGTAAAAAGGGGTAACAGATGGAATCGAACCTGCACCAGCTACAATGAGGGCTCACAGCCTCCTTACACGGGGGTTCACTCAGCCAGTTGAGCTAGCTGTCACCCCAAGATAAAACAGTTTTCCTGAACTCAAGTTTTTCCCTGAATAGACATAATCTGTGTTGGTAAAGAGACAGAATTTCACAGCTGTTTCTGTAACAATAAAAGTGACAGCATATAGTGCTCATTTTATACAAGAGTATTATGTACCTTGAAAGTTGATGGCACTCTAAATGAGAAGCAGAAAGAAAAATCTCTTTCGATAGCCGATCTTTACCTTTACTATTGTTTAATATTGTATATTATAAATCAAAAGTTATAAAATCATGTTGTGTCACTTGCAGACAAATCTACCACGGTGATGATTTTTTTTTAACTAACTGCAGTAAAAGTTGTTTCTTCTCTTTAGAGCTGCATGTTTAAAAGTATAAAAAAAACTCTGACAGCTGAAATGTTATTCTAAAGGATATATGGTCATTAAAAAACTTTTAATAAAACTTGTTTCTACACAAAGCAATTTGCATTGCTATCTTGAAATTTGTACTTTGAGTATAAAAAAATGATGGTATCTACAATTTTAAGATTTGTAGTTGTAAAAAGCAGGAGGGAATATTGGGATGGTTGGTCGGGACACTGCATGTAATGTCATAAAACTTATACATTTCAAGAAAAAGACCCATATACTCTCAGCTATATATCAAGTAGTTTACCTTTTGTGCTGCAAGCTGTTCTTCCCTCTGAGCCATTGCCCGTTGTCTGGCTGCCCTGGAGCTCGGTTTGGGACCTGAACTAACGGGAGGTAAAGGTCTGGATTCTGAGGTTGATGCCTCCTTTTCTTTACTTCGCTTTTTCTTTTCAGGCAAGCGCTCCGGGGCATTTGCCAAGAGAGCAACACCTATGAAGATATTATTGCTCATAGTTGGAATCATTTTCAACAACATTATCTCTGATGCTCAAATTCACTAATATACTGTAGATAAATATTACCTATATGAGCATGTTTAAGAGCTCCCACATCATTTGTGCCATCACCACACATAAGTGTCACATAGCCCAACTCCTTTAGACTGGTGATCACAAACTCCTAAAACACATGAGATAAAAGAATATATATTTTTACATACAATAATAGTCACAATGTTTCTATTTTATTTAATTGATCTCAAAGAACTGGTTTGTTTCAAGTGTATGTTTCACTAAAGTTTATTTTTGATCCATGGCATTTAATTGTATGTTCAAGTTAAAAGAAAATAAAAAAACTCATAACTTATATCATGCTGTTGCAGTGTTTTGAACTTACCTTTTGTTTTGGACTGACTCGAGCAAACACTTGTATGTGTGGCAACAAGTTGTGGAGTAGTCTTGGATCACAGCTCAATCTGGCTAACCCTTCTCCTGTTACACATAAGTCGAACTGACGCACAAATGTGGAAACAGAAGGCGGGGGCAGTGATACAGACACACTGCCATCAATGGATTCCCAGTGCCACTCACCTGGAGAACAAAATAACATTAATACATACACTCACCGGCCACTTTATTGGGTACACCTGTCCAACTGCTCGTTAACACTTAATTTCTAATCAGCCAATCACATGGCGGCAACTCAGTGCATTTAGGCATGTACACATGGTCAAGACAATCTCCTGCAGTTCAAACCGAGCATCAGTATGGGGAAGAAAGGTGATTTGAGTGACTTTGAACGTGGCATGGTTGTTGGTGCCAGAATGGCTGGTCTGAGTATTTCAGAAACTGCTGATCTACTGGGATTTTCACGCACAACCATCTCTAGGGTTTACAGAGAATGGTCCGAAAAAGAAAAAATATCCAGTGAGCGGCAGTTCTGTGGGCGGAAATGCCTTGTTGATGCCAGAGGTCAGAGGAGAATGGCCAGACTGGTTCGAGCTGATAGAAAGGCAACAGACTCAAATAGCCACTCGTTACAACCAAGTTAGGCAGAAGAGCATCTCTGAACGCACAGTACGTCGAACTTTGAGGCAGATGGGCTACAGCAGCAGAAGACCACGCCGGGTGCCACTCCTTTCAGCTAAGAACAGGAAACTGAGGCTACAATTTGCACAAGCTCATCGAAATTGGACAATAGAAGATTGGAAAAACGTTGCCTGGTCTGATGAGTCTCGATTTCTGCTGCGACATTCGGATGGTAGGGTCAGAATTTGGCGTCAACAACATGAAAGCATGGATCCATCCTGCCTTGTATCAACGGTTCAGGCTGGTGGTGGTGGTGTAATGGTGTGGGGAATATTTTCTTGGCACTCTTTGGGCCCCTTGGTACCAATTGAGCATCGTTACAACGCCACGGCCTACCTGAGTATTGTTGCTGACCATGTCCATCCCTTTATGACCACAATGTACCCAACTTCTGATGGCTACTTTCAGCAGGATAATGCGCCATGTCATAAAGCTGGAATCATCTCGGACTGGTTTCTTGAACATGACAATGAGTTGACTGTACTCAAATGGCCTCCACAGTCACCAGATCTCAATCCAATAGAGCATCTTTGGGATGTGGTGGAACGGGAGATTCGCATCATGGATGTGCAGCCGACAAATCTGCGCCAACTGTGTGATGCCATCATGTCAATATGGACCAAACTCTCTGAGGAATGCTTCCAGCACCTTGTTGAATCTATGCCATGAAGAATTGAGGCAGTTCTGAAGGCAAAAGGGGGTCCAACCCGTTACTAGCATGGTGTACCTAATAAAGTGGCCGGTGAGTGTATTTCTACTCTCTGTCTATGTTCTTTGTCAAAACACCAACTGCATTAAAACAATACATTAAATTTTGCAAATATATCTAAAATGTGTCTTACCCTGATTTGGGCTTGGCTGCAAAATAAGTGTATGTTCTTTCTTAATAAAGTGAAGCTCTCTTGCTACATGACATGCAGTTAGAGGGTTGTCTCCTGTGATCATAACCACCTGAAAGAAGTCAAATTAGCAGTTATATAAACTACTGATTGTTTTTGGAGTATGTATGTTAAATTCTTCAGTAATATTTTTACATGATGAGATGCTTCTTGGATCTCTTTGATCACAGATTTGCTGTCATTCTTGAGTGGACACGATACAACCATAAATCCGACAAAATGAAGACCATATTCCAGAGAATCACGACTTATCTCCCGGACCTACAAAACCCAAAAAGATTTCAGTCAATTTCTGGCAGCCTTATTCACAAACATGGTAAAACAGGCATGTTGACCATCATGAGAAAAGGTAAATGTGAACCTGTTGATGTGTGAGATGTCCAATTTCTTTGTAACCCAAAGCCAGAACTCTGGCTCCTTCCCGAGACATTTCTCGGTGGACTTTGTCATAATGTGTGGGGCATTCTGTAAACTACAGTCAGCGATATTAGGACACATGTAAATAGACTACACGATTCAGGAGTGTGCTTAAAAGATGGAGCCAAATCGTACCATTCCCCTGAGTGTTTCTGGAGCCCCCTTAACAGTTGAGATGTAGCAGAGTTCATTGGATCCAGGCTTCTCATAAGAGGCCAACACAGACATCCTCTTCAAAGCACTGGCAAAATGGAAACGCTGGTGGATTTTAAGTCCCTGGGTTTTGATGCCTCGTGGGAACACCTTTTCATCTGGTTGGAGAGAAAATAGTCACTGCACTGCTTTAAGGTAAAGGACGCAAAAATCTGATCTACAGTTGTTGCTACTTGAAAAACTTCAAATTACTTGAACCACATGTAATTATAGCAGGGAAATTATTGGCAAAAATTATTTGAGCACATGTTGTACATACAGGATATGTTTAATATCAGGAGGTACCTTTGGTAAGGGTCCAGTCAGCAGCAGTCAGCATAGCCTTTTCTAGAGGATCTCCCACCAGTTGTCCATCATCCAGAGTAACCAATGAATGACAAGTAGCAACAACCCGATGTGTCTCAACTGGGATCTCAGAGACAGGTGTCACCTCCTTTCCCTCCCTGTCATTGATAGAAATATCAGTAAATACACCCCACATAATTTAAATGTTTACTAAATTGAATGATCAAACTATATGTTTTTTATTTGCTTTTTAATTAATGACGTTGAAACCAGACTTAGGTCATGCTGAGCAGGGTTTACCTGAGGCCTGCAACACCTCGAACAACCAGACTGTCACTCGTCAGTGTTCCTGTTTTGTCAAAACAGCAAACTTCTACTTTTCCTGCAAATGGTATCCTAAACGGTTCCGTGCAGAAGACATCTAAGCAGGAGTTAAAAAAAAGAGAAGAAATTTAGCATACAAGCTTGTAGCCAAAACTGTTTTCTTGACTACTTTCTGTACAAGTGCAGTACAATCAAATACAATCAAACCACAAACGTACTTACAAAGTTTAGCCAGGGCAATGAGAGATGTGTTGACTGCTAGAGAAAGCTCTATGGGAAGTTCTGGTGGAACGACTGACGTGAGGATAAGTGTACACTCCAGAAACAGCTTATAGCGGTTTCGACTGACATCCTTGGTCCCTAATGTTGCGATACAAAACACAAACACATTTTTAGGTAACATTTGAAACTTTGATCTATACCCATTAGCTTTAACTCTGGAAGTTATACTCATTTATATCTTACTAAGTTGGTTCTGTGTGTCTTACCTTCCACCCACACATATACAGCAGCAGCGATGGCAAATACAAGGAGGAAGAGAATAAAAATGAAGGTCTCCAGATTGTTTGCCGTCACTCTTTTCACACCAAAGAGAATGGTCCTTAACAGTTTACCCTGGAGTTTTACAAGACACCGTTTAATGACACAGCATACCCCCAACCCCCAAAAAACAAAACAAGAAAGACATTTCAACATAGAATTAATAAGCAATTTTTTTACCTGAGAAGTATAAAATCCTGTTCTCAACACATAGGCCACACAGCCATTATCTACAGCTGCACATAATGGAAAAGGTTTAAGAACTTTGAATTCATTTAGAAAATATAATTAAACATGTAATAAATGAACTAATTCAACATTCAATGCATGTTCTTGTTAATATATCAATGAAATAAGGAATTGGCATTTACACTTGAGTCCAGCGCTGGTCTTTAAAGGAGGACTATGTTGAACCACCTTTGTACCACCAGAGATAACATGGAGACGAGAGTCTGTCTGAAGGTCCAGAATTCTCTCTGGGTCCAAATCTTCCACTGGCTCCTGCATATCATGTATCATCACTATTTTTGTGACAGTTAAGAAAAAAACAGATTCAATCAACAGAGTGCATCCTCTTTACTAACCTTCATTTGTGGCACAGACTCTCCAGTCAGCATGGCCTCATCCACAATGCAACGACCCCTGAGAAGCAGCACATCACATGGTACCAAGTTTTCTTGGGGTGAACGACCTATGAAATACAACATATAAATTTTAAACACACATAAAATCAAGGTAAATTTTGTGTTAATATATGGAAAAACTAAGATTTAAGATTAAACCCCCACCTATTGACACAATGTCTCCAGGAACAAGTTCATCACTGGAAATAGGTCTCCACTTCCTGTTGCGATATACCTGTCACAAAGTACACCCATTCATTTTGGTATCCTTTAAGTAAATAATAAATATAATCATGAACCAGATTATTATGAACATTCCTGCCTAATATTGTATTTGGATCATTAAAACAGTTTTGATCTCTAAGGAAAAGAAAATATGCCCTTTGTTATCTGTACCTATAGGGAAGAAGAGATTTGTTGTCAGTCTCTTTAAAGCAGAACTAAGTAAGTTTTTTCACCTCAATAAATGTTTTCTAGAGTCCCTGTGGGGGTAAGCAAGGACTTGGCGGGGTGATTCGTGGGTCCCTCCCCTCCCTCCGGGGTCTGTGTCCTGAAAGCAGCACTTGCAACTTTCAGTGGATGGGACCCGACTAATCTCGCGAGAACAAACCTGCTTTACGGCACTCACACTCACGTACATAAATACAAGCATGAAGCCCTTGCCGTTGTTAGCAACGCCACCCTTAGGAGCGCAAAGATGACAATAACACTCACCTGTCGAGACATTTTCTTGGTTTTGTTTTTCTTTCTTCTTGCAAAAGCGTTCTCTGCGCGTTGTTGTTGGGGGGCGGCGGCGGGGTGGGGGGGGTGGGGGGTGTCTGCGGCGGCGGCGGCGGGGGAACGTTACGACAGTGAGCTTTCACAGGGGACCAGTAGGGGGAGAGCGAGAGCAAAACTTACTTAGTTCTGCTTTAAAGCCCCAATTCTTCGTGATGTCAAAGTCACTGAAAACTTTAATACTGGCTACTTATACATAAACATCATTAACAAAAAGAACAACTGTTTACTAAATATTTGATATAAATGAGAACTTAACATGTCATTATGCAAAAAAACATATACCAGTACATTACAAAAAAAAAACATTTTTTTTAATCATGTAAGAGGTTATATTGTTTTACAGATATACAATATTTTAAGTTTGATAAAGTTTACCTGGATCATGTAGGGTTTGTTCCCCATGCGGCGTATCTCTGACATATTCCTCATCTGCTGCTGGACCAGAGACGCTTCAAAAGCCACCAGCATGAACAGTGTAAAAACACTGTAGTACCAGTACTCGTCCAGACACCACAGTCCCACACAAAACACCTGATGAATAACAGAATGCACAAAGTTTTAAATGGATGCAAATATTTTAAAAACACTCATTTTGAAATTCTAATTTTAAGCAATAACACACATACCTGGAAAACAAAAAAGGGAGCTGTTGCCCTTTCTTTAAAGAGCTCCAGAAAATCTGGTACCACCATCTCAGCACGATTGGTGCCATATTGCTTTTCTGCAGCTCTGAGTTCAGTCTCTTCCTGGTAGCCACGCCATGACTGAAAGTAACCCATTGGGTTGCAAATGGGAAATGCTATTGGTAGGAAACATTTCTTCTCTTTGAAGTCAAAGATGTAACGAATCTTTTGAAACTCAAAAGATAAAATCTTTTCCCCATTTTCATCCTATTGATCAGAAGAAGAAGCAGAGAACAAAATTACAATTATATCATTAATAAAACTAATTTCTAAGCATTATTGACCTCTGAGAGTGGGTCATAGTTGGAGTGGCTTGTAATTGAAACATGCGACCTAGTGGTCTGTTTGTACAGAAGTGAAGAAAGCCTCAAAGCCACAGAGGGCTGACAGCTACTTACATATTCTCCACTGTGTCAACTGATTTTCAATAACCTAAAAACTAAGCAAATTGAAAAAGCTTATATCTGTGGGATACAGAACTAAATTATCAAATTATAGATGTCAACACTTTCACTAAGGACCATTATTAAATGCATCTCTCTTTTATCAGTGGAACAATGTCTGTGTTTCCACCTTAAAATGATATGTGCTGAGACGATTGCGTATCAATCTGCATGAACAGCTTTGGGTAGTTGAGACACAGCAGCCTCATCACACATTATTTCAGACATAACACACAACACTGTCCCAAGAATATAAATATGACCTTTTACATGTTTTAAATGGCTAAAATCAGTTCGGATAGAAGAAATCTGAGTAGATGCCAGGCTTCTGCAGCTCTGCGGTTTTCTTCACTTCTCTACAAACAACCACAAGATTTTTCTATGTCAGGTAAAGGAAGTATTACGGACAATAACTTCACCAAAACTGACCTCTAAATATCTGAACTAACATACAACTGTTTTTAGTCAGGTTATGCAATGTTAAATAAAATCTTTTAATCAACATGGAGTACTGAGTCAGTAAAGATGTTAACTAACCTGGTCCCTTTGCAGTGTGACAAGTTCTGCAGAACCATTGTTGGGGGTGGGAATGACCTTCGCCAGAGTAGCCATGTTTGGGTCTGGCTCCTGTACTCAAATAAATGACAAATTCACAATCCTAAGTGCAGATATTACTTCTGTTATAGTTTATTAAACATCTGTCATTCAAGTGGAATGCTGTGACATAGAACTACTTATTAAGTCTGAATAGCAAGGACACACATACAAATTGATTAGATTTTAAAGTATTCAATTGAGTGAGGTGTAGTAAAACTTTTTAATATGAGTGTACTGAATCAATATTTTCTTAATAACCACAAACTCAAAAATATTGTTTTATTTTGATTAGCTCCTTTCTGGGCCATTACTGTAACATTGTGATGAAACAATGCAGATGAACAAGAAAGGTGACCAGTAGCATTTGGTTAATACCTGATTATATCACTGACACAAATGGACGGTCGTTTTGATAAGGTTATCAAGATTTGAGAGAACACCCTGACACTTTGTAGCATTCATAAACATATTAAGCATAAAGTAAGTGATAATTCAAAAGCAAACTGAAGATAGAGGGTTCTGACTGAGTCATAATATATTAATCTGAATGATGTTTGATTCTTGCTCGTTCAGTTCTGCCCTTCATGTAAACGGTTTAAGGAAAGATCCAGTCTGTGGGGAAACTGTGGTGTCCCCTGGGACATCCCTCGAGTTTTAATTGTTATAAATAGTTTTTACAAATGTTTACCTTGGAACAAGTGAGCCAACAATGCGCGTGCACGGACCAATAACCAGAGAGGGCTGTAAGGACGTGCGCGATCCCGATAGCAGCTAACGCAAGGAGGCCTGCCTCCGGATATTCGGAGGCACCGTACACTCCTAACCACACGTATAGCCAGCCTGGGTAAAGAACAGCCAAAAAGGGAAGGACAGTGCCATGTAGCAGTCGAGGCCTTCGTCTGTACAGCTTCACTGAGCTCACCAGCTCGTCGCCGGTGACGCTGTCATGCTGGTTGTGATTCACAGAGGGGGCCATTTGCAGCTCACCCGGTCCTCGGATTCCGTCTGCAGCCACACACCCGTCTTTCTTGGTGTCGTTCATTGTATTCTTCTCACTCCTTTGGCCCCCTCTATCATCCACCGCTACCCCGTCGTGTTGTAGTTGGTAAAAATACGATTCTACAGACGAAGCGGTATCTAGTCCTGCCTTCAAAACCCGTTTACTAGATCGCCCGTTCTCCGACCGCGGCTTCCGCATACGTAAACACGCAAGGACACGTAATGAAAAACGTTTTGGTTTTTAACGAAGCTAAAATTCAATGTATTGGTTAAGCGTGATGTCAGTTTTCAGTAATGGGATTTAATTATTAAAAAATAATTAGTCTCTCACGCCTTTAATTGTGCGATTAAACAATAACAATTAACAATAAGGGGCGTAACCAAACGTGTGACTGACTCAAGATTTTACCAATGAAATTGAATAACTTCATCACGACGTAACATTTCCCGTCCAATCAGAACAAAAACCTGTTTTGCAGCTACACACGCTTTACCTAGCTTGTTCGTCAGGCAAAGCTTCAAATAGCAGCATGTAAGACCTTTGTAACTGATACTAATACATGTATCATGTTTTCTATTGTGGTAATAGAAACACTAAAACATAGATATATGTTTAGCTTCTTTTAAAGCACCTTAATGTGTGTTTACTGCCTTGCTACATGTTACAGAGTTACGTTTATTGGGTTGATAATACGAGGTTAGAACGAACTGTCTATAATCTGTTTTTGTTACTTTGTAGGCAGGCAGCTATGGATATATCGGCAAAGTATTGCCAAAAAGAACTAGAGGCATATGGGTCATGTGTGGCATCAAACCCATCGACATGGCAGCAAATGTGTCATGACCTGAAGATGAAGGTTTCAAAATGCACATCCTCACAGTAAGGCAAATTAATTTGTTTACCTTTTTCAAGCAATAGGATTTTGGCATAATTGCAGGCATTTTAAAGTATGTTTGTGTCTGTGTAAAGTCCAGTGATCCAGAAGATCAGGCAAGATTGTTCCAAAGAGTTTGTGAAATTTGAGCAATGTCTGAGAGAAAACCAGGATTCACCTACCTCCTGTACACCACATGTGTCTCGCTTTCTGGGCTGTGCAGAAACCGTGGACCTCAGCGGAGTAGGTAAGTACTTTAAATTGCCTTTCACATCCTAAGGTCACATGTTTTAAATATATATTTGTAGATTCCTTTTCCCTTCTTTGGTTTTCACGAGTAAGAAATACAGCATCCCAATGGTCTGCTTGCTGTTTATGTGGTATTGCAATAATCATACAAAACATTTGTTTTTCCAGAGTTTTTGTTATGAAGAATTACCATGTTCTCAAGGTCAATCAAATATTGTGCAGTTTTAGTGACACATTTCTTTAACAGTCATGTATATTTCTGTTGTGTTTCCAGCCACAAATCCAACGCATCAGCCATCGTAGGATTCCCCATTTCATCAGCAGATTGCATCTACATCCTCAGCAATACAGATGAGCTGAATTTATGAGATTCAACAATGACACTGTATGTACAGTGTCTGCTAATCTGTTCTTCTGAGTGCTCATTGTGACTGTAAAATATAGTAAAGCTACAACACTGTCATTTTTAGCATTTCAAATGTAATATTTACATTTTTAAATCCTCAGGTCATTCAAACACAAAGATGTGTATACTTGAATTTGAATAATAAAGCATGATCTGCACAGTTTTTTAACTGAACCATTTTCTAAACTGATATTACTCAGTTTGTGTCATCATCCCTGTTTTTTTTTTTTCTTGGCTGTTTGTCTCTGTCCCTCCTACCACTCACTGCTCTCTCCAGGTCTGAGTCATAGTCAAATATTAATCTGGAATGTAATGCTCCCACACAAACTCTGGCTATTCAGTGACTGAAAAAGGGAGTCTGGGAAGGAAGGAAAAAGTGGAGTCTGTTCACCTCTAATCAGCTGGACTACTGAGAGAGACAGAGGGAGGATGTAGAGTTATGAACCCTTGACCGCTGAGCAGAACAGATATTTTTTGGTTCAGTTATCAAAGCGTTTTTTTGGGGGGGGGTAACAGGAGAAACAAATTCCTTTATTTAAAGGTGTATCATTGGTTCAAGCCATTTAAGCAAGAGGACTGAGTATCATCATTTATTGTCTTTAGAACAAATAAAGCAATTTTACTTCAAAGATAAAACAGCAGTTTGTATTGAAGGTACAGCAACATTAAATTCAAAGCACGTCACTTTGCAGTCACTGAACAAAATAGAAAGATAACTCATCTAATACCACACAAATAAGTTAGATTCACAATATCACTTTAAAAACACCATGAGTCAGTTATCAGAATCAAATGTAATTTTATACAAGATTATCTCGGGCTGCAGCCGATCATTGGCATCTAAATGAGATGAGTATTCATCCTAATCCTATTTTATTCTGCATCACAGTATGAGTTTATTCTGATGCTTTCAGCAACACTTGATATCCATCCTAAAATTGGAGGCTAGTTCTATAGACCTACTTTGTGGTACATAAATATCATGCTATAGTTTAAATATTTGCTGATTATCACAGAAGGTACAAAATGTCTACCCAACAGTGTCTAATGATGTTCCGACAAGGAAATTATTACAGAAAGTGAGAACAACACTTAATTGCAACACAGTCATACTCACATTTACATTTGGAAAGCAACATTATGGATCCAATGTCCTAAATTTTGGGCATTATAGACCTTTTGGTTGTAATTTTCTGTGTTGTTTCATTTTGATTTCATAAAAAACAAAAGGGTAATCTAATGCAATTGTCACTTATACAACCCTGTTTCCGCATAAGGCTTTTAAAACGACCCTGTACTGTCAACCCTCTTCTACAGTAACATTGTTTTGGTCCACAATATAGTTTCAATATTTCAAAACTATGGATGTTGTCTAAAATAATAATTTTACATGTAGATTTTCTTCTGCTTTGTTGTCTATATTCCAGAAGTCAAATGGAAAGTTTTGTTGTCATCCTATGCAGCACAATTTCCTGAGTAGAGGCTCAGGTTACACACATTACACATTAACCTGAGAGCAAAATTGTTGTCCAATCCATATACATTATTGTATATGATGCAGCCATTCAACTACAATAATTAAAAAGGAGTCCTGGCAAAAACTGAGGAAGTGCTGCATTGATACAATCTACACTCTAAGCTGTATCCAACTCCCCAGACCTTTAAATAAATGTTTTTTTTTTTTTACTTTAGCTGTGCCTCATGACATACGTATTGATAAGTATTTGTGTCTTTTTTGTGTGTTGGAAAGTGCCATGAAATATAACAAATACAACAGGAGAAACTGTAGTTCATCATCTTGAACATTTACAGTGTCTGTATTTCCAGCATGTGATTCTTTTACAGCAAAGCATGTGGGGACAATATGCTGATCAGCACAGGGATGTTATGACTCTGTACAACTTGTGATGATGTTCGCCAGTGATTAAAAGCCCAGACGTATGTTGGGTCTAGCCTGTGTAATTGAGAATGGTCCCACAGCCATTTGATGGACAGATTTCCATTAGCTGCATCTCTGAGGTGAGAGGTGGACTGGGAGAAGGAAGGGTCACAGTTTTATAGAGGTCAAGAGGTGAAATAAGAGTTCTGCATGGAGTAAAGACGGTCAATGGGGTTTCCCACTCGCCCTGCTAGGAGACCGCCTTCCCCTGTTGCTAAGAGACAGTCACCAAGGTGACTGAGACTTCCATCGCTGTCCAAATCATGGAAGACTGTCTCTGAGTCTGCAATGACAAAGAATGAGAGTGTGGACATCTGGATTGGAATTTTTTTGAGTAAACACTCAGAATATTAAATAAAAAAAAACACTCAAAGACACTAAGATGATGCAAAAAATTCTAACACAGTTTCAGACCTCTCTTACCATAGGAGTGGAGCTGTTCGCTGTTCAGCTGAGGTGGTGTCAGCCCATGTCGAAATGGCTCTCCACCGTAGATGTTAGGGTCCAAAGCAAGTAGCTGCTGACGTGGCAGAGATGCATATCCCAGCATACCATCCATGCCATGAGTACTAGATCCATCTGTGAAGGAGAAAATTACTTTTAACCTTTAAAAGTTTCATTCATGCTGTTTTTATCTTTCTTTCTTACCCTCACTGTCATCATTGCTTTGACGGCCCCCTCTGCTTGGCCCTCTCCTGGTTCCTCCCAGTTGCTCTTGTTCCTGCTGTTGCTGCTGCTGTTGCTGCTGCCGGCGCGCTATCTTCTTCATCTTAGAGACAAAATGAGTTGCTGTAGGTGTTTGTGCAAATAGATGAGGCAGAATATGTTTTTAAAAAATAAAGTCTAACCTTGGCTCTTTGGTTTTGAAACCACACCTGCACGACACGTACTGTCAGTCCAGTCTCAGCAGCAAGTGTCTCCCTTACCTACATGTTCACATGTTTTATTGCTTTTAAGTATCAAATTTGATCACATGTTTAACAGACTGATACTCAGAGCAAATAATGAAATTTGATAGGAAAGTCAAGAAGTCTTTTGTGGCATGCATTTCCACTGATAACAAACTAATCCACCCACCTTCCGGCACGGCTTAGCTGATACTTCAAAGGAGGCCTTGAAAGCTCGCCGCTGCTGTGTGGTCAAAATGGTTCGTGGTCGTTTAGAACGCTTGTGCTCCTTTCCTTCATCACCTCCTTTCCCACCACCAGAACCTCCACCACCATCTTCATCCTCACTTTTCACTAAGAAAGTTACATTCAGATTCAGAATCATGTTTATTTGGCAAAGTATGTTACACACACAAAGAATTTTGCCCCAGTTCAAATTTTTAAAGGTAAATAGACATTGTTAGACATAGAAATAATAAAATCAGGTCCTGTGTGTTCCTGTAAGATGTGGTTTGAAATTTGGTCAGCAGAGAAAACTGTAAAAATATGTTTTAATGGTGATTTATTTTATGCTGATTACCATGAAGGTCAGTTCTGTGATTCCTCAGTTTAAATGTATTTCTTAGTTTCTTACAGCCCAATTTTACAAAGCCAGAAGAACACACGTCTACACACCTAACAATCCTTTTTATAATACATGGATCACAAAAAAAGGATTTAAAAAAGTCAACGTGGAAGTCCAACTACAAACTTAAAACTTTTACCATTCTGATTGTTTTGCCATTTACTAACTAAATGGTCATTATTTTCCTGAAAGACAGACTTCTTGTTAACTTTGCCTGAAGCAAGTTTGAGAATGAACCCTACATTTTCTTCAAGGTGCTGAGAAATTATTTGATCAGAATTAGCTGCATTAAAAACAATATGTTTATGAAATTTAAGAAATTAATTCAAGGAATCTTTATTATCCACTTGGGACAATTCATCCTTCAGCAACAAGTAAACACCTTAACTCGCTCTCTAAAAATAAAAACAAAATGAAAAGACAGGAAAAAAGAGCTACTTATTAACAAGGTATGTTCGGAAAAATATTTCAGGGGCTTAAATGGAAAAAAATGCTAAATAAATGTGAATATTTTTTGAGCTCAAGTAAATCACTTTTATGACAAACAGTGTACCTGACTCAGTTGGTGTGGGACTAATAGCAGCCAGCATCTCTCTCTCCTTCTCATAGTCCATGCGGCAGAGCAGCTGGCCTTCTTTCAACACAAACTCATCACCTCTCTGCAGTCGGCGTTCACACTCACAGCAGCTAAAACAGCCCAGGTGATACACCTGGCCCAGCACGCGCATTATCAGCTCAGAGCGTCCAATGACCTGCAGGCAAGAACTGCACTTTCTTACAAAGAGCCTGAAATTAAACAGAAAAGGTAAGATAATTAAATATGGAGGTACAAACAAGGAGTTCAGACACATTACCCTCAGCTCCAATTAACATGGAGATTAGCATAGTCTCTTAATTAGAGGTTGTCTAGGCATTGCCCAATTCACAGAGCAACAAGGTGAACATCTGTTAAGATGAGTTACAGTCGTCTCCATTTTATTTTGCATTTTGTTTTCTCCCTCATGACAGTAGATGGCAGTAGTTAGCTATCAAGCTCTTGTATTTTTCTCTCTAACCTGTAAATTTGGAGGTCTGATAAATTCCAGCCTAGATTTACTTCATCCATAATCTTAAAGTACACACTTAACTCTATAAATAAAGCTAAAAAGAGTCTTCGGTCCACTGCTTTTCCTCATGAGCGCTTCCCTCTTTTAGTTCCCCAATTTCAGTCTCTCTCCTGCATCACAATCACTTTGCATCCCATTCACGGGGCCTTAGTCTCTATCTTCAAATTCCTTTCAAATCCTTGTTCTTGCACTTGGTTTACTCCCCCTCCCTCTGTATTTTCTGCCAGCATTCCCAGTTTTCCCTCATGCCCTCCCAGCCTGCCTCCCCAGTTCACTGAAACTAATAAAGACAGGATTAATTAGATTGTTGTTTAAACAGTGAGATGGCCAGACAGACGCTGTAAACTCATAACTAGGGATTGGCGATAGCATGGGGTTAATCTCTCTTCTCTCACTTATGCACACAAAACATGCACACAGATACAGGTACCCACACACTCTCATACATGCACACGCACACATACACATGCACGCAGATATTTGTTGATGCACCTACTGACTATCACTTACTACACCCAGATTGATACTGACTATATTTAAATTCACCAAACTGTATCATCACCCATAGCCAGGATGTCCGTACATCAGACTGGAAAGAGAAGTTCATCAACAGCTCAACAAACAAATACATGATATAAAAATGTGACCACAAGACAAAGCTCAATAGGAAGGGAGGGAAAGGGAAAGGGAGGGAAGAGGGGGAGGAAGGAATAAAGGCCGAAGAGTTGTTGCTCCCTGACAGAGTGATAGGAAGGTGTTGCTGCCCAAATCTGGAGAGTAAAGATGGAGCCGGGTCTGCACATTAGAGCTCCTAATCTGCGATTCTGTCCCAAACGCAGCTGCTGCAGCTAATCTTTCTCAATCCATCTGCCAAACGCTTTCCAAATTCTCCAAATGACAGTGTCACTAATTTGAAATCAAAAGGCAAACATCAGTTCTCCTAAAATCAACCCCACACAATTTATTGCCAAAGTGCCTTGTGGTTTCGTAAATGTCTCAGCTTATTTTCCTACACAAGTATTTCAATGCATTTTTGAGAGGTGATTTCATGGTAAAAGAGCCAACATGTCAGTTGAAGTATGTAATATCTAAAGAATATGCCACAGAAGAGAAAAATCAGCCACTGATTTGTGCAGCCTTGCTTTCCATCTGAATACACACTTCAGCATCTTAAATAGCTGCTTCCACTGTGAACAAAACTCAACAGATGAGAACTGTTAGGACTGCTTGACATGGGACTGATGATGTTGGTGGTTAAGTCCCACACTCCTTAATCAGTGTGTACACAGCACGATAGGAATTTACTCAACATGGCACATAAAGGCAACTTGGGGTAACTGCCGCAGAGGGGGGTCTGTAAGTAGATCATGTTAATCCCTCTAATAGAAGTATCATTCACACATGGTCACGTCCAGAGTGCAGCTTACAGTTATGATAGATCAAACCAACTGTGCATTCAAGATAGTCTAAATTTAACTTCACCAAACATTTTTACATGCAAAATTAGCATTTTTTTTGAGTTATAAAAAAATGAACTCTTTGAGTATCTGAAGTCATTATTCTATGAATCAGTGCACGGTTTGCAGGAACCTGCTTTATGAAGAGAAAGGTTTTCTGAGTCATCTCCTTTAAGCTTGTTTTGAACTGTATTATTGTATGAGGAGTTTGCAGTGAACTCATAAGAAGCTAATGTTTATAAATATTTTTTTGTTTCATACCTTTTAATTGTGTTTTAAATTGTTTTTTTTTTAATTTTGTCACTTTTTAAAATTTTCAGTGAAAATCTGAATCATTTTAAATGAAAAGAAAACGTTGGTTTCCTTTTTATGAAACTAAAGTATACCAAGAGATTACCTTCCTCCTGCACTGCACTGTATATCAAATAATCTGTATATGACATAATAATAATCAATAAAACTCCTTAAATCTTGCCCTGCCTGATGGTGTGCATTTTAAGATTTTCTGTAGTCTCCCAAGTGATCACCCTCACAAAAACTAATTGGAAGAACCCGTGAATAGGAAAGCCCATTTAAAGACCTTAATTAAAATAAGAGTATTCACATTACTCTGTGTCATTACATGATGCAAAACTGCAAAAAGAAATGCTTGTGCTCATCAGTCTTGGGAGTCAGTGCTGTATAAACGTCGAGGAAGACTGTCAACTGAATATTTCATGTTCACCACCATGGATTTAGAGAGGTTAGAGGGTATGACTTTATATAAGCTCATTGATTAAGAGATCAAATTCAAAGAGACAAAGAGAGGTGCTGCATTCTATTGATATAACTGTGTCTTACAAACAGAACAACAGGATGCTTGCAATCTTTCTAAGCTTTGTCATGTGGCATTGTTTTGCCAGTGAGCTCTGACAAGTTTAACATAGTCTGGACTGGAATACAATCATTCTATAAAGATGAATGTAACTCTGAGCAATTACAGCGTTGTCTCTCTTTGTATAGTCACGATCAATATTTATTCAGGTATGGGTTTGATTACACAGAGTGCCGGTCACATTTGATTCAGGTTTGTCATAAATGAGCTTCAAAGAGACGTTCTATCTCAAAACTGAAGCTTATAAAGCATCCATTATTATCATTAGGTTTGAATCCTGACCAGTTGTTTAAAATGAATTTCTAACTCTCAAAGTATGATGTACTGAGACACTGATGTTTTGACTTTTACACACTTATGACTGCAAAATGTGACACCCAAATGATTCTCCCTGAAAAAGAAGGTACAACAAAGGATTCAGGAGATAAATGCAAAAAAGAACAAATGATATGCATCAATCTTACTTTTAAGTTGTATTCTGTTTTGTATCTCTTAGATATGTGTGTGTGTTCGTGTGTGTGTGTGTGTGTGTACATATGTGTGCACATTTTTGGCGGATATTGCTCTGTGGAGCAAAATGGCTCAGAGCCAAGGTTCAGTAATCACATCATCTCCTTTTATTAAATCTCCCTGCGCTGCTTCTGTGTTATTAAAATCTCCCAGCATTCCCCACGATACTTGCAACCCCACCACGAGTCACTCGCACAGACATTACAAACATGTGTGTATGTTTGTAAGTTGAAATGTATGTTATATGCATACATACATATATATTTATATCTATCCATCTATAGTTAGATATTGATAGACATCTATCTATAACTATAGACACACACACCCACAAACACACACATATACACACATGTAGACATATACAACTCACTGTTTCCCATTTTAACTTTCATCGTAAATTGCTGACATCAGTAATAATAAACAGCTCTATAAAACAGCAACGGTGGTGCAAGAAATGTTTAAATCCCACCCTGTGTAAAGTTGTCACCAAAAACCTGTATGATGTGCTTGGACTGTATGTTATGTTTCTAGTTGTGTGTGATCTACACCTGATGGCACCAAGAATGAATGCTATGTGTTGGGATATAGATGTGTGTTTGTGAGTGTGAGAGGGTGTGTGTTAGTTTAGATAAAACAGTTAATCCCCAGGCCACCAGAACGCAATATCCTGTCTGCCCATTTCTCATTTCCTGTCTGACTCTGGCGGAGCGGGAAGCAGCAGGGAGGGGGTGACGGGGGACAACGCAGCCTGGCTGTTACCTCAGAAACAGGAGATACGGCAGGTTGATTTGAGAAAAGTCTATGCCAATCTCCCTATCTCTCCCTCACTGATGCAACCCCCTATTCTCACCCTTTTTCCTTCTCCCTCTCTGCTTTTATTATCTCAGATTTAATAAAGCAGAGGCGAGCAGCTTGTTCTGCCATGAAACATTTATTAGCTGTCTGTTATAAAATTGTTGTGGGGGAGGAAAGATGATGGTGTCTCATCTCACATTATGCAAAAACAGTGGCAATATCAGCCCCCCTACCCCTTCTCCCCCCCCAGACATACACACACATTGATATGTACCCAGATAAAAATCAGCCCCTCTGAATGGCTTTCCCTCCCTAAAATTCTCAAACACATTGTCTTTACTTTGTTTGTCCTTTTTTGAACCCAGTCTCAATCACCTCAAGCTTTCCTTTATGTTCTTTTCCTTGTTCCATCAAATTTGATGCCTTTTAACAAACATCAAAACACAGCAAACTCCCCTCGTGCCCACTTTCTAATCCTTTGATGCACCTTTAACCACCTTCTGTTGAACTGCAGATGTAGTTTTTGTAGGTGCACAGTTGTGCTGGAACACTTAAAAAATATGATGCAGTATTTTTAACTCTGAATTTATGTACCAAAGGTAGTTATTGAGTTTTCTGTTTCAATTCTAAAACTTTCTAAAAAAAGAGTTATTGTTTCTTAAAGGGAGATTTCTAGGTAATTACTCTTTGTTTAAAACAGTTTTAGAAGTTATTTTAATTTTCTTCTTTTATGTTTTTTATTCAAATGTTTTATGCTCATGGCCACAAACTGCTAAAATTAAGCCATTTTTGTTATTTGATTTTTATGTTTAGAAACACATTTTCACAAACTGTAATTTGTTAAAGAACATGTTATTTTTGTTCAAGAGTCAACACAGATGTAGATAATACTTTGTGATACAGTTGACATATTGCACAGTTCTCTAATAGTATTTCTCAGCAGCTCAGAGTTAGATCTGTCATCTCAGGACAGCCAGAGCGCCTGGCAATTAGCACTGCGCCCAATCAGCCTCCCCACCAACTCCTCTCATCCTTCTTCCGAGACACAAAGAGGCACTGAGTAGGGTGCGGGTGGTGGGGCGATTAAGACAAAACAAGGGATAAACGGGGAGATAAACTGTTTGGTGTCATCACTGCTATCAATCTCAACAAGAAGGAAATGAGGTTTGGTATACAGAAATATTATTACAAAGCAGACAGTGATGAATGAGGCAATGGATCAAGAGACAGGGAGAGGAATGGTTGGTGGGTTGGAGGTATAGATGAGAGAAAGGGTGTAAAATACATTTTCCGTTCTCAGACTCAGAAGTTTACACATACACTGCTGTGGGAAAGTATTTCTCCCCCATACAGATTTCTTCTGTTTTTGATATATTTTCACATCTCATTCTTTTTAGATTAGCAAATAAATGTTGCTATCAACTAAGGATTACTGAAATAAATACCAAAAATAGTTTTCAAATAATAATTTCATGAAATAAGGAGAAAGAGCTATCCAAACCAACCTAACCCTGTGTAACTGCCCCTAAATCTAATAACTGGTTGCTGTACCCTTATCAGTAACAACTGCAATCAAGTGTTTGTGATAACCGACAGTGAATCTTTCACACCAATGTGGAGGAAATTTGTCCCACTCTTTGTAGAATTGTTTTAATCTGGACACTTTGGAGGGGGGTTTTTTTAAGGTTATGCCACAGCATCGCAGTAAATTTAAGTCCCAACTTTGATTAACCCATTTTAAAATCTCCATCTTTTATTTTAGAGTCATTCAGAGGTGGACTTGCAGGCGTGTTTTGGATCATTGACCTGCTGCATAACCAAAGTGCATTTGAACTTAACTGATTGAAACTGATTGCTGGACATTCTCCTTCTAGATTTTCTTATAAGGAGCAAAATGCATGGTTCTATCAAAAAGTCATCCAGGTCCTGATGCAGTAAAGTAACCCCAAACCATCACACTACCACCACCGTGTTTGAGTATGATTTTTTCCTGAAATGTTGGATTATTTTTGCACCAGGCATAACAAGACACACACCTTCCAACAAGTTTTGTCTTTCCAGTTCACAGAATATTTTCTCAAACGTCTTGTGACTCATCAAGATGTTTTTTTTTTTTTTGCAAATGTGAGATGGGTTTTGATATTCTTCCTCACCAGTAGGTCATTCATAACAGAAAACCCTCAACTGTGACTGAATTAAAAAATTCTGCAAAGAAGAGTGGGTTAAAATTCCACAGTGATGGAAAAGACTCATTGCCAGTTACTGTAATTGTTTAGATGCTGTTGTTGTCACTAAGGATGAAACAATCTGTTATTAGGGGGGCAATTACTTTTTCACATAGTGCCAAGTTGGTTTGGAGAGTTTTTTTTTCTCTTTTAATAAATAAAATCATTTGAAGTTTACATTTTCCAAATCCGATTATCTTTGTCTGATATCAAAACTTGTTTGATAAGCTGAAACATTTATTTTTAGAAAAAAAAACCAAAAAAATCTGTAAGTGGACACAAACTTTCGTTCAGCACTGTATAAATGCTCTAAACAGGTTCAGTTCCTGCAGCCGGTGATCTGTTATCCATAAGATCCATAAGCCAAGAGCTGTGTTTTCTATTCTGAGAGGGTTCAGAATTATTTAGTTTAAAAATCACTGTCTGATTGTCTTTTATTTATTGTGTTTTACTCAAAATGAAACAATTTATTAATTTATAACAATAACAACCCAATAAATCCATAATACGCATTTAGTGTTTATTTTGTTTATAGCCCCCCTTTTTACAATAGACAGAGATACAAATTTAACACTGACAATCCTGAAAAACGCTCACTTTAACACATTTAATATAATAATTTGAAATACTTTATATATAAAAAATGAAATATATAGTTTTGAATGAGTGAAAATAAGGTGATCCCCTTTACACAGTTCATTGGACTTTGGGATTTTAGAGTAATCATTGATGCAGGGTCTCATTCACATAATATTAAACATGCAAATGTTAAATTAACTTTTGCCTTGCAGGCAGTGCAGCCCTGATAAACTGGACGGGGGATGGGTCACATTTTAATATTAAATTTGTTCTAATTTAAATAGTTAGATTTATATTTTCTTCTTCACACTAAGAAAACAGTTGAATTGTATAATACCCCATCCCATTTCACTATAAACTAGTTTGCATTTATTTATGCAACAAAAGACAAAAGCAATTGATCAGAGTAAGTTTGTTGAATTGTGTTTACAGTGATGTGAATAAGCCAGCAAGTTGAGATCTGGTCATTTTTTATTTTGCTGGTTGATGTAATCAAGGCAGCTAAAAAATAAAAAATAAAAAACAAGCCAGAAATTCTGCTTATGAAAATCAAATATCACTGGGAGTTAGAAATACTGCAAGATTACTTGAATGTGCATGATACATACCCCAATTACTTAAATGTATTTAATTCCAAACATTCAGATACAACTTATCAGTGTGAACAGATGTCAGGTAGGTCATCCACCTTTTTTATTTCGCTGATACAAATGAAGCCATGAACCTGAGCTACAAGTGGAAGGTCAAAAGCAAAACAATCAAATCATCATATGAATTTCCTTAAAAATCCTTTGCATGTTCTCAATTCCTGGGCTAGTTTATCTGTTAGAATGCTGCACACCTGCTGGAGATGGGGGAGTGTGTAGTGTAAGGCGCTGATGGACAGACTGCAGGGAAAACAAGGAGACATTGTTGCTGAACTGGTGAAGGTCACAGACATTTCTGTGTGCCAAGTCTGGCACAAACTCACACAAGGCAGGCATATGCAATGTATAGATGACTAAACAACAGCATAGTGAATGAGCTGTTGGCTATAGAGTTGGATCTGCAGTCATATTCAATGAGCCAAGAGAGCAAATATGTTTTTTTCATTCCATCACTTCAAACAACAACCAAAATGGTTTGCCTTCTTTTTTTCCTTCTAATTTCTCCAGATGAACGTCACACAATGGAGCTTTCATCTCCTTCTGTCTCACTCTCTCCCCTCCAGATGCCAGGTACAGTGGGAGAGTCAGGGCTGCTGGATGCTGTCTGACACTTTTCAAAACAATGATAACAAGCTGCAGGCTCATCATCCCAGGAGCCTCCACTGCAAGCACATCCACTGACCACACTAACAACAAAGGACTGATCCCCCATGACTGCAAATATGCAGCCGAAACATACAACAATAAACATTTTGTTTCACCAAGCAGCTTGGCCCTGAGATAGTTTAATATGATATATTGCCACGAGCTGCATTAAAATCCACGGAGGAGCAGTTGCAGCAGTGCCAAGGGTTTTTAACAAAAAAAAAAGGGTTTTTAGTTCAGAAATGTCCCTTTATGAATCTGAAAGAATGAATCAATGCTTTGAACATATCTCTTACTGCTTTTATATCAAACACTAAAAAAATGTGTTAGCTCCAGTCAGCCATTACAAACATTAATGACACATTACAAGATAAAATTTGGGTTTGATTTTTCTTCTGATACAACAAGCTACAGAAATGGTGTTCATCATTGTGTAAAATCATCTCAGAGTTTAAACAAATACATTTTTTTAAACTACATTTTTTTTATTGCAAGCTGAAATTTGCACATCACTGCCTATTGCTTATTACCACAATACACCACAATGGACATCTAAATTCATTGGGCAATAAATATTTCAACAACTTCTGTAATTCATGTATACTTGAACTTTCATCATGAAAATGTATATTTTTATATCCCCCCCACCCACCCCCCCACCCCACCCCCGCAATCTGCTTTATGCTCTTATCAGACTTTCATTGGCCCAACTCAAATTCAAACATGTAAACGTGTTTAGAGTTTACCTGCAAGCCTCAAGAAATGACTCTTACTTTTCATAGTCATGTTTGCAGTAAAGCAGGCGGTCCCTGCAGTAACAGGTCCCGCTGAGCGCGCTCAAACACACGGCGCACTTAACGCAGGTCTCGTGCCAGGAGCGCTCGTTCACGCGCAGCAGGAAGCGGTCGGCGATGGGAGACTCGCAGCCCGCACACACCTCTCCCCCTCCTCTGTAATCTGGACCTGGAGCAGAGACATGGAGTTACAGTAAGAAGGCCAAAGCTACGTGTTAAAATAAAACAACCAGTGTTTTCTGACACAACCCTGTTTCCCCGTGAACAAAAGAAAAAATGACCAACAGCTACAAACTTTCTTATAAAAAACCCTGCAGCTAATTTATTAAACTGCTAATCCGAAATTGTGTGTTGTTTCTTCAACAATATGTTCTTTTGTTTCGCACATGACACCGTGAATTAATTGTCTTGGTCAGAGTTTGAATTCCCTTCTGAAGTCAAATAGTTATATGAAAAATTTATTATAATGCCCAGCTCACGATAAGCTGAATTTTCTTACTTATTATTTTGATCTGACCAGACTCGCGCGGAGAGGAAAAGAAGAACGAGGTGAACTTGACTGTGTATTTGCTCTGAGTACATTCTTGTGTTGTGATAGTTACAGAAATAACCTTCCAAATTGGATATTATTTCCCCAACAGTCATAAACACGTTATGATCAGAAATGTCTTTCATCTGATTCTCAAATGCAACTTTTCACCACTTACCAAACGGCGTAGAGGATGGAGGCTGCTGCAAACAGGACTGCTGGCTCTCCTCTGTTTTCATTCCTTCTCTCCTTCCCTCGGTAAGATTGCTAATGAGAGAAGAAGATCATCTCCATCTTTTGTAGCCTATAAAATTACAGAGGAACCACTAGATACAAGCAACTTCAGCCTATTCAATAATTAAAACAAAACAAAGTCCAAGCCAGATATATTAAAATATTATTTGAATGCATCATCTCACTGATCTAAAAACAGAATTCTTCTTTAATCACGCTGAATTCGGTTTACGATGTTAAATGCAAAAATAACCTTAGTTTCACGCTGAAGATAAAAACACAACAAATAATTTACAAAAATATTGGCTTGACATCTGGGTGTTACATATTATTTGATGCAAACATATTTTTAGTTTAATAACTGATTCTAAAGATTAAAAGTGAAGCTCATCAAATTACTAAATAAATGTTGTAATAGTTCTAAGGCTATCAGTATGTGAGAGGAAGGACTAAACAGAAAAAAGTGTGAACATTACAAAAACTTAGCATTTTATTCATATAGGCCTATTGATTCAAAAATTTAGAAATTATTTATTTATATCACTTTTAACAACATTTTCCCCACAGAATGTAAATAAAAATGTATTAACTGTTTTAAGGTACGAAACATACTTTGTTTTTTAATGTATTTGGACGTAGTTGCACTAAATTACTAATTTTATTTGAAATAATTCAACAATCTAATAATAACGTAAAAGTCATTTTCTTTAAAGCAAAATCGACCGAAGGATGAAGCTACGATATTTCCTAGAATAATAAAAAAGTAGATTATTTATTGTGTAACAGTTTTTTGAAAATATTTTCAAAATTAAAGACAGCAGGAAAATATGATATATAATTTAATATTAATTTAATACAGATGTTTTTCAATTCAACTATTTAAATTTGAGGTGCAGTCTGATCATCTAGTTTTTTATAATAAACTGACATCATGGCCTTTTCCGTCCGATTAGTTGAGTAATAGCTCACGGAATATTTTACAAATATAAGAATAAAGTTATTAATAAATATATTTTGTTTGAACCTGTAAAAAGACGGAGTCACGGGGATCGGGGCTATTGCTACATAAAATCACACGAAACAAATAAATTATGTAAATGCAGTTAATCTGATTTGGCATTTTTCCTAAGAGGGTTGAATAAATTGACATATTTGTGCCATGCACCAAAAATTAGTTATCAGCTTACACACAGTTTATTACTATTTGTTAAACAGAATGTTAAGTTTCAATGTTTTATATCAACAATTCAAGGGAAAATAATAACAGTATTAAAAATTATAGTAAAATGATAATATTAAGATGATCATAAAGCAGGTTTCTGTTCTGTATGGCCGCACAAAACAATAAAATAAGATAAACTCTAGTTTTAATGAAAATTTTCTCCAATAAACAAGAATGATCCAAGAAATATTATATAAAACATGTTTTACGGCCCCTTAATCGAAGATCATATTTCTCATGCATTAGAAGAGTCACGTGACCCTGGGTTTAAAATAAAATAAAATAAAATAAAATAAAATAAAATAAAATAAAATAAAATAAAATAAAATAAAATAAAATAAAATAAAATAAAATAAAATAAAATAAAATCATGTTACCTGAAGGCGCTGCTAGAATAAGAAACATCCGTTTAAGTAGTAACACTTGCGTTCGTTGCCTTCACTAACAACCTGTTCCTGAGTTGCGGAGTCCTACCTTGAGGTGAAACACACTCCTCCTGAAATCTCGGTGGGCAACATTAAAACCTGGCGAAACTTTCAGCTTTTATGAATGAATCAGACGTGATTACTGACCGGCAGGCACCTCACTGTTTGACGCACATGATGTACGGTAAAAATTCCAGTAACATGATGACCCAAAGTGCGGTCTATTGTCTCTCCTGTTTTCCCCGAGAGCCGTGTGTGCGCGCACTGACTTTGTTTAGTGCGTAAAAAGAGGCAGAGGGAGGAGATGGACAGACAAGGAGGGAGGGAGAAGGTGCGGAAGATGATGAAGGAAGATGAGCGATAATGCAGCCTATTGATAACTCAGATTGGAAGGATCGCTTGCGTGCGTTTGCGCTCAAGAAAAGAGGGAAGGACAAAGCTGAACCGGGTGGCTAATATCTCTGCATGTGTCAAAAAGCTCAATTCTAACATAAATATTATATATATATATTCCTGAACTTCTTGATTCTGGAAATAAATATTAAATAAAAAAGCAAACGAAGATGAGCATTCAGCTGTCTGAGGTAGTTATTCTACTGAAAAAAAACAATGTTTTTACATCTCACTCCAGAAAGACAGAGATTATTGAAGTGTTTAAGGCAGGATACCTTTATCTTCAAACACATGACACATTATATTTAGAGATAAATGGTTTGTTGCACCTTTCTGACACAGAATTATCGCCCCCTTGTGTCAAAACATGAACGGTGCATTATCAAGTATATAAAAAAATGAAAACTGACTATGATTAAAGCTAATATTTGTTTATATATACATATATATATATATATATACAGTTTTAGAGACTTAAAATACATATAAAAACAGTCATTACAAAAGGTACTGTTTTAAAAACCTTCTACAGCTTTTCATAACACAAAAACCTCAACATTTTGTGCTTGTTTGCATCTACCTTCAGCTCCATGTTACATTCAAAAATAATTAAAAAAAATAATAAGAAAGCTGATGGTAAAAATGAATTAGTACATAAACCTTTATTTTCTGGTCTTTGTATAGTGAAATGTTAACAGAGGCTAAAAGAAGAGCACAAATTTGTACCAAAAGAGCCTGCAGACTGATGTCTTACCTGCATTTTGAATGTACACACACACACACACAGATAGATAGATAGACTGATAGATAGATAGATAGATAGATAGATAGATAGATAGATAGATAGATAGATAGATAGATAGATAGATAGATAGATAGATAGATGTGTGTGTTAAGTTTGGTGAATAATGTGCAGTAAATACAGGACGGACAATGTGTTTAAGTCATTTTGACACACAATAGCAGTGTTATCGTTGCAGTCCTTGTGTATGTAAATGCATTAAAGTGTCTAGAGTTGTTATGTTCCTTCAAACAAAGAGCTGCTCATCTTTCCCTGAGTGACTGCGTCTCAGCTTCAGACCAGACAGGATCTTCTGGGCTGGTGAGGTCATGTTGCGCTCAAAAGGAAAGTTCTTTGGAGAAGAACAGAGTATGTGACTCTGTCCACTGCTGTGTCGGTTATTGTTGAGATTTACATTTTGTTCAGCTTGCCACCATGTTCCTCCCTCTTGAATAGACTCCTGTGTTGTACTTGATGATCCCGCAGCTGCAGTTGTGTCCAATCCCAGCATGTACTGCACAACCTCTCGAGGGCTTAGGGGGTCATCTCCTTCACCTACTGATATAGTGGTAACTTGGTGAGGCTGTTGAGTGTTCCTGCAGTGGGCATTTACTTTTTGTGAACATCTCTGTGTCTCTGGCTCTGGACAGGAGCTGTGGCTGCTGGCCGTGCTCCCTTGATAACCTCCTTTTGGATGTACTGTATGTCCATTTGCACAATCTGGGTTAGAAAGTCGTGTTCCTGCACTATGATGTCGGTGGTACTTCACGGGCTGTCTTGTGAAGCGATAGTGTGGTTGGGTGTTTATATCAGAGGCAGATTTCTCCACTGATTCACCTTGAGTATTACTTGGCACTGCACTCACAGCCAGGACTAGAAAAAAAAGGAAGGATGCATGATTCATAAAGCAAGTCCTTGCAAACAAAAATTACTGTAAAACAAATGATTGATTTCCAGAATTTAAACTTAGAGATATTCAGCTGAACATTGCCTGGGAACAAACAATATACCAAATTATGATGTTTCTTCGAACGTAATTTTATGTTTAAGATAAATTAAAGTGTGCACTTCTTTAACTGTGACTCAAAGCACTGAAATTGTTTGCAACTGAAGCCACAAAGAAGAGAAACTCAGCAGGAGAAAAGCAAGTAAAAAGTAGCGTAAGCTTCTTGTGCAGCAAAAGTAAAGCACTCCTAATTAGATTTTTAGAGCTAGTCTCAGAATTTACAGGAATACTTAAGAGTAACACCAAGATTTCCTAAATTGTTGAACAGTATGAAGATTAAATTCTACCAATTTACTCATATGGTCCATTACACAGTTATTTAGAAATCTATATCCGTTTTACTGAAATATAATAATAATAATGTCCAAATTTCTAAAAAAAACTGGTTGACAGTGAAGACAAAAATAACGTGTTACACCCACTTTATTTAGTAGTAAGAAAGATACAAAGCCACCAGCCTCTCTGTTAGAAATGAGACAACTCTGAAACTGTTTAAGTGTCAGTAGAACCATTTAAGTACTGTTAAAACCCAAAAGATGAAAGGCAGGTTTTAACTATGTCTTTATAGGAATGGTAACTTAAAACTGTGTTTTCACATCTACTCTACAGCCACATCTGCCTACCTGCTCCCTCAGTGGCTTCAGGGCCGAGCTGGTCCACTGCCTCATTTGATGAAGACTTGTCAGATATATAACCCTCGCTTGAGTCTCTCTTGAAAGCTCGGCTCTGTTGGAATGACACAAATTGAATGATGGATTTCTGACCATGTCCGTTCCTCTAGCACTGCATTCTGAGGCAGTGTTCTTAAAGAGGCCATTTCATATAAATTTCAGGACTTTGTGGTTATTTCTTAAGTATTAACCAGTAATATGAAACATTCTATATCTAAAAAATGTCAGGAAACACTTATTAACAGACCTTTTTATCTGTCTGCATTAAAATTCGTCTGGTTCCCGGCTGTTTCCGCCAGGCTTCTGCAGCAGCTCGTTCATATTCATTATTCGAATTTGCTGGATTCTGATTGGCTAGCAAACTAGCCTATGAGCATAAGGTATACTGTTTCCTGCCCCGCTGCGCATGACAACGTCAGACGTTGTGTCTTCCTGTTTGTTACGTCTTACGCTAACAGCTTTTAGCAGCAACATGCTAGGCGTGGTTTCAACTGCGGGAGCTGCTGAATACTAACAAACAAAGGAGTTGTGACGAAACAGTACCGGCCGTTCGAACTCAGGTTTTATCGCCACCTGCGTAGTTTGAGAGATTAAAACTGAAAGAGAAGTTGTTGAACTGTTTTCACACCCGCTATGAAGGTAAGAACACCTGTGGAGCTAAAATATTCAACAGAAACCTCAGAAAAACTGTTTTTAATGGAAGGGCCTCTTTAAGAAACAATAACTTCACTGGGTATGAAAGGAAATTTGGAACTATCCTTCTGAGTTGGATCAATCTTTGAGTCATTTTTATTGCCAACGTAAATGTGTTCCAATGAGGTGTACAGATATATGTTTTTTTCTGTTATAAGCTGTAAACCATGCACAGAAAATTAAAACTTGAAATGAGATCATGCAAAGCAGCGCTTGAGCAGAAAGACAGCAGTATTTAGTCTCATTAATCTTCAGGATGAAAGTATGGGGTGAAGCTGCTGAAGCTTTTAAAACAACAGAAAGGTGCAACTTTTTCTGCATGAAATGATGCCAGCCAGCTTTGCTTCATCCCTTTAGCGAAGTTACTTACTTCGAGGGAACGTGGACGTTCCCTGGAGGAAGTGTCATGTTCCAAGTCCACATTTAACCCATCCAGAGGGCAGGAACCTCTGGGAGGTGTGTCTGGCAGGGGTGCTGTGGGGGCTGGGGGAAGGGGTGTATTGGTTCTTGGCTCCACGCCAAAAATCTTGTCATGGTGAGTGATGAGGAATTCAACAAGTACAGCCTGGTAGCTGGTCTCCAAAAGGGCAATCATTGACATGTCTGTGGACACTAGAGGGCGCAATAATGTTGGTCCAAACACAATCCCCAAATTGCTGGGGGACATCTTGTTGTCATAATTTTCTGAAACTCTGTGGGTCAGAAACAATAAACAGATATTAGCAAAACCGAATGCAGAAACCAGTTGGGATTTAAAAAAAAGTGTTTGGTTGAGTGTTACTAAACATCTGACACTCATTCTTACTTTTGCAAGTGACAAATAACGTGCTGCAACGTAGTGTAGCAATATGAAGGAAGCTTCTGCAGTAGCTTTTGCAGCTTCTGAATAATATCCGTTATCTCATTAGGGTCTGGCGATGTTTCCCTTTCACTCAGGTGTTGAATGGTTTTCCCCAACATGATGAACGCATTGTACAGGTCAAAGGTTAATAAAGGCTCTGGAAGCTGGAAGAGATGATATCAAGATTTTTTTTACTGAGATTTGAAGAAGTATTGCTAGTCAACATTAAGGCATTTTGAAAAAAACAGAATTTGTTTCACAATATTCCTAAAGGTAAGTTGCATGTATGATTTACCGTCTTCTTCCAATCAGCTGAATAAACTCCTTCTTTCTTACTACCTCCCCTCTAGATGTCAGGTACAGTGCTGATAAAATTTATTTAAAAAAATCCTCCTTAAAGTACCTCCTTGAAGAAGTGCTTGAGAATAGATGTGATGTCATGTGGGGAGTGGTCAGAGAGGTCCACCAGGTCCTTTTGGGTCTCAAAGGTCTGACAGAGCTTCTGAATGCGGGGTTTGGATCCACTTATACGATACACCCCCTCAAAAAAAAAAAAAAAAGCAGACAATGAATGTTGGACAGCAGCTCAAATGGCTTCTATGCATCTTTTGACTTCTATGAAGGTAAAAATTACCTGAACGGAAAGCGCACGGCTCTCAATCTCAGAAGTGCAGTGCTGCACCACAAACGGCACTTCATCTGGCCTGTCTTGTAAAAGCACTGATAAGTCTACACCAAACACTGTTCCCTTCTTCTGTTCACACTCTAACTGACACACCTCCATACACTTCCTGTGAAAGGCCAGCCCACACTGAATGCAAAAGAGGAAAAGAACAGATGCCAGTTACAACCATTCATTCTTCCTTCCGACACAGTTTGCACCCAGCTGTTTACAAACGCATCCTCATACCTCCTCACATTCAACCCCGCTGACGACAATGTAGTTATCACACTGCTTGCATTTAACCATCTTGCTTTTTGTTTTTTTGAGTCGGTGTGTCAATGCAGCTCGAGAAAACATTCGTGTTTTAATGGATGGGCCATCATTGCACTCTGCAGAGAGAAGAAAAGGGAGGTTTTATAAAGTTTAGTGTCAGTGTTTGTACAGATAATAACTGGTGGAAGTGTTGAGGGTGGAAACTAACCTGATTCTGATGCCAGATCCCGTTCGTCCAGGTCATCTGATGACACTGTCAAGGAAGACAGGGTTTTGGGCAGCCTCCGATGTGCTTTCATTTACATTCACAAAAAGCAGAAATACAACACAATGGAAAAAAATTATACTCTGCAAAGTTTGTAAAAAACCATTAATGAAAATAAGTAGGTGTTTGTTTTTACCAGGACTGGACAGGGATTCCATACTGTCTCCAATACTCTCACTGTCACTGTAGCCCAGTTTTCCTTAAGTGCACCAAGACACAAATTAAATTAAAGAGCAGAACTTGTTTGTTATAACTGTTATTATTTAATCTTAATGAGTCCTTACTGCCATCAATGGATCTTCTTTGCATGTTATCATCTGTCACAGTCGATGAGTCTAGTACAGAGTTGAGCACATTGCTGGTTTTCCGTTTGTTGCTATCGAATAAAAAAGATCAAAACAATCAGTTTGATTGATAAATTGCTACGACAAGCACATATATTGAAATGTAACCAGTGTTTATATTTGATCAAATAATTCTTAATGGTGGAAAATAGTTACACATTCTTAAAAAATGAATATCAAATATTTATAAAGCTAAATTTTCCACAACAGAAACTGCAACCTAAGTCATTTCAGGAAGAGAAATTATTTCATTTTTATTCTACCTTTTGCCCGTAGGAATGTACTCCTGAAATGTAAAGTTTTTTTCAGGCTGCTCAGGGCAACGTTTACTGAGGATGTAAAGCAGATAAGGTTCTCCAGGCTCCACATTTCTGCATGTCAGTTCCAGGTTGTGGTAGCCAAGGGGCATGGGCTCCGTCTGCTGCCGCTGGTAGTAGAACATGTTCACTGTGGCCTGATGCAGGAAGAAAATGTAAAGCTGAAGCAGGAATCTTGTCAACAAACAAATGACATTTTCTTTTATGTGTTTAACGTTGCCCGCAGTGTTAAATTCAACACAAAATAACTGATAAAATGCATGACATAAACTATTCCTGAGTTGCAAAAATAAATAAATGCTTAGATAATATGCACAGAAAAAAAAAAGTTTACTAAAAACTAGATAAAGAAATGAATGAAAGCATCATAATATCTTTGCAGAAACAGAAAATTTGCCACATTTAACACCCATCATAAACTGACACAAAAACAAAACAAGGTATCTTTGATTGTAGACCAACCTCTTTGAGCACCGTGTCTCCCTGACAGATGAGCTTGCGAATGTGTGAAATAATTCTTTCTTTGACTTTTACTAGTTCCTCTTTGTGAATCTTTGCATCAGTCACACACTCTCTGTAGAGAATCTCAGCCTCCATAACCTGGACAAGACACAATCACACACCTGGTTAAATTTAATATTGTAAGACATAAAAAAAGACTGTAAAAACTTGAGTATGTATGTCATTATCAAAGCTACAGATGTTCAAAGAAAATATCATAAATTGACCTTTGTCTGGGCTTCGTCCTTGGACTTCCTTCTTTTATCGAGTGTTTTTACTCCAACTGTGTCATCTGCAGCTTTAGCAGAGATTGCTTTAGCCTTTTCTAGCTCATCGCAGCGCTGGAAGTATTGCTGTTTGGCTTTTTTAAGCGCTGATACGACATCATTCTGAAAATGCAGCAAACAAACAAATTTAGGTTTTTATTTTTAAGCCTGCCACATAAAATACAAAAGAATCTACATTCAGCATCTGTTACATACATCAATAAACTAAACTGAAAATGTATGCTCAGAAAATTTTAAACACAATCAAAATATGAGTTAAATTAAAGTTTATGAAGAGACTAACAAGATATGATAATGTCTACTAAATCATTTTGAGTTAAATGTATTTTCTTTTACAGGAACAGACAGTCCAGTTTGTTGTTATTTTGCTCTAGTGAAGACATCCAGTTAGAAGTGACAATCTGAATTTGTGACAAAATCTTTACTATAAATTCAGCCATAAACATAAAGCATTAATTTACTCACCATCTTTTTTTGTTCCCGTGCCCACTGTTCTTTAAATTCCCTGCGCCACTTATCGATCTCATTCCTCTTGGCAGCCAAAGCCTTTATGACAAAGATGATGAATTAAACACAACAAGGTAATTTACAGGATTATATTTTTTTTCAGAAGTATGCGTGAACTTCTCTACCTGATAACAACGGTTTTGCAGCTGTTCACAAGTTCTTCTGGAGGTCACACTATTTTTGATGTCTTGCTCTAAAGCCATGTTGTAGATGTACTGCAGTGGCATCATTTCCTGAAAAAAACAAAAAGTAAACTTATATAGCATTACTGTGGAATGACATGTATAAGAGAGTCAACTAAATTATAGACAAATTGTAATTTGTCTAGCTTAAACTTATTCCAGTACATTGGAATATCAAAAGATTATCTGGCCAGTTAAAGTTTTACCTGCTGTGTCACGTTGGTCTTTGCTCCTTCAGCTGTCTTCATCACATTTTTTGCAAATTCTTGCTCTGTCAACAAAAACCCTCTGTAAGTTTTCACCAACTTCTCTTAATCACAACGTTACTCAACTAAACTGCTACTAACTCAGTTCAGAGATCTGTTTTACTGAAAGCGAAGATAGAAATAGTTTTTTCTTCCTTCAAAAAACAACTGAAATGTTCTCCAAAACTCCTGGAACTTAGTTCAGAAGCTAAAAGCAAAACTCAATCTGTTGTAGCTGAGACTGAAATTTAATGTTGATAACCTGACTGCTCTGTATATGTTACAGCCTGATAGAAGCAATAATCTGAAATAGATTTATAATCTGACTGAGGTAACCCTTTTACATTAGAACCACAAACTTTGATTAGTTTCAAAGGAAACCACAGGGACTAAATCAGGGACTAATCCCTAATGATTAGGTAATGATAAGTGAAGACAAATCCCATAACTATTAGAATAAATGTTAGGTAGAACTTATTTAACGATCAGGCATATATAAACTCAGTGACCAACAGATGAGTTAATACATAATTTACCATTAAATTACAATAAGCTAATCTTCAGCTTTTTAAAAAATACAACCAGGAGTTCTTCACTAGGTCATAGTTCTAGTAATTAATCCCAGATTTGTTTCTCATTAGTACATACGTGACAATTTTGTGGACCTTGTAATACAGCCACCGTGTTGCTGGTATGAAATAACTCAGTGTTGTTCTGCTTTGCGTAATCAGTAGTTTTACGTTGAGCACCACCCAGAATTACTCAATGATTGTTGTTACCAAATAATGTTCAAAAAACAGCAGAGTTGACCGACTCGTTGTTTTGTTTGCTCCCCTGAGACTTGTAATCTTCTGGACATGGACACCTGTTCAGGCTGATAGAAGGGTAATCACTGTCTCCAGATGAACCCCCTCTTCTTTATTACCCTCCTTGTACCAGATAATCTTTAATCCCTTCTCTCTGTGTGTTGCACACTGGGGTGACTGTAGCGCAGAAAATTCAATGTTGCTTCATCAGAGAAGCCAAAGTTAAAACTTTTTAAAAACTTTTTGCACTCCTTTCATTTGGCAACACAAATCAAAGCTTGGCTTATCTAAATTCTGACATATCAGTGTTTAGCCCCTCTAACTTTGGTAAATTAGACACCCTTAAATTCTCTAAAACACAAACCAACAACAACAAAAAAAAGCACGAAGATTCTTCAGAACCAGTTCCTGCACAGAGGATAACAGGGGATTTGCATTTTGTAAACGAGCTTTCCCTTTCTGCCTGTGCGTGCGTGTTATATTCAAATACATCACCTCCATTTCACCACAGACATTTGAATTTTACAACACTGCTTCCTTTATGCAGATAGATGAGCACTCACCCAAGCTGATTCTCTTCTCCATCCAGGCCAGGAGGTCTTTGGCGTAACGGCACCACATCTTGGCATATTGCAATGCTATTTCCACTCCATCCTCACAGCGAAAAAGGGCCAAGTCTGCTTCCTGGGCTGTGAGGGAGTACATCAGCATCACTGCAGGCTCTGCACACTTGGAGCTGTGTCCAATGGGCTACAACCCACAGCTTTTCAATCCCAAACCTCCAGACTAAATCAGACTAGATGAAGCTACTAATGACATAATAAAATAAAGCTTAAAAAAAGGCACACAAACCCAATACAGGAAACAATGATTGTAAATGGAAAGTCATAGCCGCTCCTTAGAGTAAAGATGACGTCTCGGCAGTAGATCTCAGCAGAATGTAAGAATTTCCCCCAAGTAAACACAATTCTTGTGTATCACAGGTGGATTTCAAACTAAACGCAAACGTGAACTGAGAGACGAGAGTTTCTATATCCACCAAAGCCAAACAGATCTGACTAAATAACTTCCCTCCTTTCCCCTCTTCCTCTCTTTGCCTGGTCCCTCCCCCTCACACCTACTGGTCAGCTGCAAAAAGGCAAACCGCACCACGAGAGCAGACACGCCACTCAGTATCAGACACCAACATGTCACAGCTTTACTGCTGTCAGGAAGAGGTGTTGACATGCCA
This sequence comes from Pachypanchax playfairii, assembly GCA_006937955.1. Lineage (NCBI taxonomy): Eukaryota > Metazoa > Chordata > Actinopteri > Cyprinodontiformes > Aplocheilidae > Pachypanchax > Pachypanchax playfairii. The sequence continues at coordinate 1,224,031 of SSNP01000054.1, forward strand.
ACCTCTCGCTTTCTGCTGTGGCTCACAGCAAAACAGGGTGGGCGACGAACACCCTGACAATCACATGATCTTTTTAAAGCGTCTCACATTATTTTTTCACATGCAATTTTTTTTTTTCCTACTTCACTCAGTATTCAACAATAAGCAGAAATTTTAAAAGTAAATGTTTGTTTCACTGGAACAAAGAACCGATGCATTTTAAAAACTTTCACTTCTCGCAGTGGCTCACACGACAAACACACACACACCGTCTCTCTAAAGTTCCTGATGCAGACAACCATATTTTATTACCATTGTTTTGCCGCTAACACTGAATAAAATCAGAGTGTGAGAAAAACATCTAACACAGTGATATTTTTTCTTGAAAAATCAAATTAAAATACACCCCCTCCCAAAAAAAAAAAACATTTTTATAAAAAAATACAATGAAAAATAAGATATGAATCAGCTAGACGTTTGTTCTTGTTTTCTTGAAATATGGAGAGTTATAAGTATTTTCTGAAATCAGCCCCAGTTTACAGCCCGTGGTGCCACACGAGTACAAGCTCCAGGCCTTGGATTAAGGATAATCCTAGTCAGGTCCAGATTGTGTAGTGACAGATCTTAGAGAAGCAGTGAGTGAGGTTTACCCCCTGGTGTGTTACTGAGCAAGTGGGGAAAGATAGATCAGGGGAGGATTCCTAGAAGCAACTAAATTTAATTTGATGTTGTTTACTTTTGTCTACTCAATTATCTTTATTATCTACATACTATCCATGTCTCCTTCTAAACCCTTGTATGGTGTGCTGTGATGCAAAGTTTAAGTCAAACTGAGACTGATTCATCTTTAAATGCAGCTTCCTGTGTTTTTTCCCCTCCAGATCTGTAAGACTGGTGTTTCCTCTCTCTTCAGTCTAGTTCTTTTTAGAGCATCTGGGTCCTGTTTAAATCCTCTCTCTTTATCCTAATCTTGTTACTGCATGGCGACAGTAACGCCAACTCACTGACAGTATACTAAGTATATGAAAATAATCTAAAACCAAAATAGGAACTAAAGGGTCACTCATTACACACTATACTGCTTTTAATAATATGATAGCGTAACAATATCCGACACAATAAGACAGTGACGCTAAGTACTAAAATAAATCTTGTTTACTGCATCTGAGCAGGTCATCAAGGTTTATGTAAGTCAGACACACCAGAACGTTAACACAATATTTATCTTCTGAGCTTCTTCTAACAAATCTTACCTGTTTGGTTTCCATCTACTTCACCAGCTTCAGCACGAATCTGCAGACAAGGCACATCATTAAAAAAGTGAACCCTTATTCTATTAAAGTGCAGCTACTTTCAACACCAAAAGTACTCTGTAACATGTTTCCAAGTTTTGGTGTTAGTGAGATCATTAATTTCAGCTACAGAATCTGGGCTGAAATTTAAAAACGCAATAATTCCACTGAGATACTATAAGGAGTAAAAAAACGTCTGTATACATCATTTTGCTCTGTGATTTCTGCTCCTTCTGTAGAGATGGATTCGGAGATGGAGTCGCTATCTGTCAGCAGATCTTCTACTTCACTGAAAACAGAAAAAATGGATCAGGAGAGAAAAAAAAAACATTTTTGATCACAAAGCCAAACTTATGATAAAAAAAACTCCCAAACTGTGGTGTTTATCTGAGAGAATTTAGATCAAATTAAACCAGCAAAGTAATGAAAGAAAGAAGATAAATATCCAGTGAAAGTGTGTATAAATATATCATACTTACGTAGACAGAAGAGTTAAGTCGAGATTATCAAAATCTCTGAAGATTTCACTGTAACGCTTGGTTTCAGATTTATGAGACACCTTTTTCACATCTGAAATAAGAAATGAAATCTTGATGTGCAATCCTTATCACTAAACAAACCATCTAGACAGAAATGATGGCAAATCAATATATCTGTGAACAGAGTTTAAATGATGCCAATATTATCTACATTATTTGTATATTGCAGTTAGGTACGTAAATAAAGACACTCTTGTTACACTAAAACACTTCAGATTAAAAACTTCTGAAAAATGTCAAGTTTAGTTCCTCTTTTAAACTAAAACGGTATTTCCTTTAAATTTCAGAGTAAAAAAAAAAAAAAGGCTTTTTGTCCGAACTTGAATGAAAGGCAGAACATGGTGCGTCTTTTCTGACGTAGACTTGAACTTATTTAATTGCGTTGTCACCTTCACCAAAAAGTTTCAACCCAACAGACTGAACAGATGCAACAAATAAGAACAACAAATCTCCCTCTCTCAGAGACACCTCCATCTTGGTCAACCACATCCTGCTGACAATTTGTGTCACATCCCATAATGCACACGGAGTCCTTGTTTTTCACACCATCGGTACTCTGGTGTAAGAATGAGAACTGAGACTAAGAAAGACATTTCGGCACATTTCAAACTCAGTTTTACTTCCAAACTGAACATAGCCAAAAACAAATTTTTATTTTGTTTGATGACAACCTGAAGTACATTTACAGTAATACATTCTTAGTAGAAACCTTCAAGCAGGTCACAACTTTTCTAACAGGATATAAACTAACTGCAGTAACAGTTTCACGTCATTATACCATAAACTTATATTCTTTGCTATTGCAAAGAAAGATATAATCACAGTTGGTTGATTACTCATGTATCAACAAAAAAAAAAGACAGAACTAGAATGTGGTAAAACCAAGAGTGTTCAGGAAGTACACCGACCCTTCTTTAACTGGTAGGATGCTTCACAGCACCACTAACTCTCTGCACTGTACCACTGTGCATGCAGTCTGTGCATGCACCCACATGCAAAACCCACGTTGTAATGGCAAAACTGCATCGTCAGTAAATTAGAATAAACATAAAATCTGATTATATTTGCCACTTTAAAGTCATTATACATACAGAAAAATGTTAATCTGAAACAAATTAACACATTTCTAAAGAATATGAGCATTAAGGGCATCCATATGAGTGGGATGAAAAGCATCACTATCTCAAATCAATCTCTGGATGTTACATTTTTTTGTGCTCACCAGTTGCGTGAGAAGATTCGTTGTTTGGTTTTAGTTCTTCCATTTCTCCCTATTTTCACCGAACCAGCAGCCGGACCCTAAGCGCAATGCTTGCTCATTATCTGCAACCGGTTTACTCCACAAGACACTGTTAAAAACAATATTGTTAAAATGGTAGACCCTTTGTAAAAAAGTGTAAACATGCAGTGACACACTTTTAATAAACTACCAGCACGCAGATCCGAGTTGCTGCCGTTAACCTCTCAAAAAAAAAATCTTCCTCTGGTGGAGTGGAGGTTGGCCAACGTTTTCACCATCAAGAGAAGAGGAAGTGTGTCTCTGTGTCACAGCAGGCCCCACCCACACTAACTCTCCATATTTAGTGAAAAGGTAACACTGTGTTAAGTTTGTGCTGTCTTAGTAAAAAAGATTTCTGACTTCTAATAAAAGTCAGCTTTGCATAACTGTCAGACTCTAAAGTAAAAAGTTTACAAAATGCAAATCAAGTCACAGTAAGTCCCACAATGAACACGTTCTTACTGTTTCATCTGTTGGCTGATCATTTCCTGCACTCATCAGTTGAGTCTGCAGTATCTAGATTAACAAGATTACGTGAGTTTAAGAAAATTATGAGAACAATCACAAATTCAATCCTTTAAAAACAAAACATTTTATTTCATATCATCTGTTAGTGCAAAGCACAAATGATTTTTGTGCTTGAGTGAATGACTTCCATCAATCAGACTCTGTTAAAGGTCTAGACTTGGGATGGGGTCAATAGAAAATAACCCACCGCCAAGAAAAAGTCTGGAAATACCAAAGAGATGTTGCTTTTGAATTTGTTTGGGATTATTGTCCTGTGATCAGTTTTCCCTTCAGGTTCACCTACTTTCTTCATATTTTGGGTGTGTTGGGTGTGTTTAATCTAGGATTTTCTTATTGTTATTATCAGGGTCAGGTTTTTCCTTTGACATTCAGTGAATTGTTTGGATCTATTTGAGTAAATAAAAGTGTTATAATGAACAAAAACTGCAAAAACTTTGGCGTTTCCAAACTTTTTTGGCACTGTAAATAACACAAAACATCATCATTGGCATTTTATACATACTCCATGTGCTACCACAATGCTTACAGCATGTATGGGGGTTGTTTTATGATCATCCTGAGAACTGGCTTGAGACCGAAAACAATCAAAATGCATTAACAGTGAAACAGGAGGTGAAAAATGCACTTAGTATTTCTGTTTAGGTGTTACTGCAGTTCTGGTTTTGTGAGTTAACGAGAACTGCTGCTTTACTTGTGTTTTTTAAAACAAAAATATATTAAAGGTCAAAAAAAGGATTTTATTGTCTTGTTTGTCTTCAAAGGTTGACTTAAGACCTAAATACTAACTTCCACATCTTGATGTTCTCATACTGCACTTAATGCCTTGTTCATCACAACTCCGGTAATATTTAAGGATTTCACAGTGTAATGTAAAAAAAATCCATTTAAATCAATGAAAACCACCAGTCCAATTTTCAATTCTTTGTTAATGTTTTTGTTAATTTCTGTATGACAGACAGAAACTGAGGACTGCAAATGCCATTCAAAAGGACAAGTCTAGAGCCTCAGTGAGCTAAAACATAAAGATGAAACATCAGACGCCCAAATTTGATCATGTCAGTAAATCTGACCTTTCAAGAAACTTTGATTTCACATTCCTGCTGTGCTGCTGAATCAGCAGTAACTAAAAGAAGCTAGCTCATCAAAAACAAACAAAATAAGAAATTAATAAAACAAATTAAAGTGTTTTTCCCAATGAACCTTTACATTTTAGGCTCTTGACCAGATTTTCTCAAAGCTCGTCCCGTGCTGTGCTGTCCAAAGGAGACTGGAGCACATCCGAGTTTTGGGCCTCGCTGCTAATCTCGGCCTGCTCCCGGGTTTTTCCTGAGCGTGCTCGGTCCCAGTCGGTACGGACCTTATCGTTGTCCCACACAGTGGAGGTCTCGGTGTCGCTGATGTAGCCTGGGTCTCCTGTGTAGTGAGATGGATACACGAGAAGGGGCTCTGCAGAAAAGGCCTTCAGGTTCCTGATTTCAAACTGTTCCATGTAATCAGAGCTGTTGATGAGAAGGCAAATACAATAACGCTTTTGAGCTGAGTATCACACTATCCTGTATTTTTACAAGTGAGGTAAAAACTTACACAGGATGTTTGTCGTACATGATAGGAAGAAACTCATCCACTGGCAAAATCTTTTTTAGCGGTTCTGCTTTCAAAAGTTTCTCAGCACCTTGTAATGATATCATATAACCTAGAGTCCAGTACGAATAGTCTGCTTCCACTAAGTTGTGTATATTTGGCACTGCTTTCTCTGGGTGATCCACTTGCATTCTCTTCCGACCAATATAACTAGAAGAAAAACAAACAAAGAAAAGTGGAAAAGACATTGGTAATTTAGGAGAGATGGGATACAAAAGAAGAAGTAACTCACATGAGATCCCAATCCAATCTTTCCTGCTCAACCTCACTCATCAAGTTCATCAGACGACGTTTAAAGAAGACCTCAAACCGCAGGTCGTCTTCAATCACCAGAGAAGTCTGCAGGCGCCTCTCTACAATCTAAGACCAGACACAGATTTATCGAATTGTTCCACATCTGTCTAACTGCTTGGCTTCTGTGGTTTACCTCTTTCCAGATGTTAAAGTGGGAAAGAAAGCAACCCAGCTCTCCCTTTGTCAGCGGTCGACCATGGTAAGGGTCGCTGTATCCAGGGAGCATATGGATACCCATAGCATGTATTTCACTGACATTCATTGCTCTGAAATGAAGAGAGGAGTGTGACAAAATGGGTCTAAAAATAAAGACAGACGGTGGTGATTCACAGGCAGTGAGCAGGATTCATCTGAAGAATAAACTTACTTTCCATCTACTGCTGTAGAGACCTTACATGCAATTTCTTGTTCATACAGAGCTCTCAACATACGTTCTCTGCGATCTGCCCGCCTCTGCAGGTTTATCATAAACACCTGCACAGAAATGGAAACCAGTCACTGTAATTATTGGTTTAAACAGCAGGGGGCAGCCTTCAGAATAGATAATAGTTAGAGGGCCATTTTTGCATTATTCCATCTTCACGTCACTGTTTACTCACCTCATCAAAGCCCATTTTGTCAGGTTGTTTTCTAGGAACACGTATGTGTTTGGAAGGCATCACTGGAGCATTTCGCACTACACAGTAAGAGGGAAGATGGATGCAGAAATGGTATAAATGATGTATAAAGAAGCATGCTGAAAGTGGTTATTGGACAGTGAAGGCAGCATACATTAGAGTAAAGACTTAACACTAGATTAAAGGTAAAATGAGGAAGATGGAGACACGCCCCTGCCTGAATACAAACAATTTACCATTAACTTCCAACAGGGAGTGCAAGAAGCTGTCAGCTTCATCCTGTAAAGTACTGTGGGAGCGCAGCGGTACAGGAAAGTAACCATATGTCTCCTTGTTACACACAAACATTTGAACATCTGAAAAACACAGAAGATTAAAATATCAATCTAAAAGTAAAAGGCAAAAAGTAACATGTGTGAGATGTTGAAATCTAAGCCCCAATTGTAAAATACCTGCCATTCGAGCAGAGAATGCAAATACAATTATGTCATCAAAAGCCCAGCTGTAATCTGGATGAGGTGGATGAAATGCCAGAAGCCTTGATGCTTCTTTCCTGAGATCTATCAGGAATGTGGAATGAACCATTGGAACAGCAAAACACCCTTTTCGCACTTGCCTCCTGATGGGTATATAGGCAGGTGTCCGCTTATAGTAACCCTGATGACAGGAAATCGCTTAACATTTAAATTCATATAGGAATCCAGAGCATTTACCTAAACACACAAGCTGCTATTATGAAAGTACCTGTGAGGTCATTCCACACCAGAAGTTTGAATAGGCTGCTCGGGATTCAAGCATTGGAGCGATAATAGTCTTATTCTTTTTCATAAGCTTCCAGAGCACATCAGGATTGGTAAGGAGGTTATCACAGTCCACCAACTGCACAGAGGTAAGAGACAAGACTGAAATATGTTCATAAAGAGACAAAGAAGGGGATGTGAAGAACACTGCCAAGTTTTAAAAAGAAATTCTAAATGTGAAGTTTAATGGTGCATTAAACCTGACTGATTAGTAAAGAGGCTGCTCATTTCAGTTCTGTTTTTGACAGATAATGCCACGAGGTAATGCTAAGAGGCTGAAATTCTAACAAGTTCTAGATGCATGCCACTTTCAAATTATACCCATTTAATGTTAGACGATATGAGCTGAGGGTTCAAACTTTGATCTGCGATGATCAAAGAACTAAATATAAGTAGGTTGATTTTAACACCCTGTATTCCTCAAGTCATAAATCATAACTGTGGCAATGCTTGAGCCTTGAATCACCACTTACAATTAAGCTGCTACAATCAAATGATAAAACCAGGACGAGTTCAATAGCTGATTCCCTGCATTTTCTGCTTTGTTCGCATTTTATAAACGACTCTGGAGAATTTTAATGACCTACCATGAAGTAGTCCGCCCACATTTCACGAGCAGACTCCAGTGCAGCTTGCCGAAGCTTCATAACGTGCTCATAACGAAGATCTGTCCAGTGTTTTGGACCATCTTCATTCTCATAACGGCTAAAAAAAGCAAACTGATGTTAATAAGATCATTTTTTTATTGGTTTTGTTGTTTTATGAGGTTCACCAGAAGGTATAGTGAGTAACAGAACAAACCTTGGTTTGTCTTTTGGCCTCCACTCCACATTATGGTAGAGACTCTTCACTTTTAAAAGCCATTCGTGCAGAATCACTGTGGTGTTGTCCACATTGTGATCAGTAGCTACCCTGTCGATAAAGAGTGAAGCAAAATAAACTAAAGGTTGAACTGAGGTTGAACATGAGCAACAATAGCAGTTACTTATGGCACTAGACACAGACTGAGTTCAAACAGGGCTGAAAGAAAAAACCTGGACTCAAATAACAAAAGTCCTGATTTCATGTTCTTTGTTCTTATTGTGTAAAGCTGTGGGAACTGACACACAGTGTTATTAATACATCACCACAAACTAACAATGAAGTCAAACTATCTGATATCTGTACAGGTTAACATTTATAAGGAAAGGAAATGTTAAAACGGATAAGGAACATTACAGAAGTGAAACTTTTCTCAGCACTGACTTCGAACAGGAAGAAGAGATCTCAGCCATGTGTTAGGGAAGTGCTGTGCTGGACAGTTTGAAGAAATAAACCCTGCAACACATCAATTTATCTGTGCGTTGGTTTGCAAGCTTTTATTTGCACTGTGTTTTCCTGTTTATTCACAGACCAAACTAAGTTACAACAGACACACACACACACTCACAGTTCACACACACTCCTGAACTATGACGATTTTCTTTCTTAAACAGACATAAATGTGAGACATGTCTTTTCTTTCTGATCTATTTTTACTTTTACTGCAGAGGAGCAGAATGCAGGCCTAATTGCAGAGACCAAACTTTTAAATGATGGTTTAGCAGATTCTGATTTGGAGGTTTTGGCATGCCACCAAACAGCTGCATGAGCATATAACACAACATACAACACAGTGTTTACTGCAGCGCAAAGTTGTTTGCATTTTACACTTGTAGCTTAATGTGCTTGTTTAAAACAGACTTGTCTTCTCTGCTAACATTACTTTGAATGGAGTTTAACAAGATCCCCATCCTTTTCACATAAAAACTAAATGACAGCTTCGTCTCTTTAAGGCCTCTCGGCGAGGTTAAATGACTTATTGAAGTTCCTGAGTGAGGATCCTCATGTAAGCAGCTCAGAGCTGAGGGCTGAAGTCTGGGTGGGCTGTTGGAGCATGTTATTTAGTTTAATTTTGATGTAAGAAACACCCTTTCACTTGGTTCAGATTTTTCCCACCAGGCCTGGAAGACAGATGTTTAATCTGCACAAAATTAGTTAATCAGAAAATTGCATTTGTTGCCAATAACTGGCATGTTGCAGCTGAGCAGGATCTACACACACATTTTTTCCTAATAACACTTAAAATTTCACAATCATCTGACAGAAAGATGAAAAGATACAACATCAAACACTGTAAGTAGAGATTTTATTACACTTAAGTATTTGAATGGGTTTGGCCTGTTAAATCTTAGGAACAGTGTTTCCTCAGACAGAAACATTTGCTCAGGCAGAAGAAGTCGGAAATTTCGATTTTAGAATCTTACAGCTCCCCTTGTGGACACATTAGTCCCAGTTCCTTCCCCTCCACGTTTACAGATAAATCTGATCACCGAGTCCAAATCTGATCAGCTGTGTTCTAGATTTGCTTGTACATGTATGATCAAAGTTAGTCTGTATGGCTCATCCTTTTGACGGTGATGCTGATATTCGCGTGATTTCCTTTAACCCTGAACACAACTCAAGTATTTTTGATCCCTGCGGGTCCACCCACTTCATCATTCTTCCTCAAAATCAAAATCATATGCATGCTCTGTGTTTTAGGAACAAACATTTCCCAAACATCAAGTCGTCTGACTTCATTCATGTATCAGCTGCTTGCAACATAAACATTTCCGAAGTGGCAACTTACCAGAGAGCCATTCGGTCTTTGGGGTAGTTCAGGCGATCGATTGTGCCCAAGAAATAAGGCAAAGAGTGTTCGGAGTTTCTGCAGACGAGAGCGAGCAGAACCCGCGGAGCGAGGAGCGGAGATTCTGGACTCCAGCGCTCCTCTGCGAAGTATCCCCGGACAGGAGAGCAGCAGAGCAGGAGCAGGAAGACGGACACCTCATGCATCGTGATAACAAGCCCGTTTTACAGACCTTTACACTGTGATGTGACTGACACGCCTTTCAAACCAAGTGTCTCTTGTCGATGCCATCACAGATCCAGCTGAGGAGTGAGAAGCAGAACGGAGTAGAGTTTTAAAGGGGATGTGGTTCGACCTTAAAGGGGTTGGACTACTCAGCTCACGTCCTCCACACACAAAACTGCTACAGTCTTTTTAAAAACTTTAATAAACGTGCTGCTGATATTCAAAGAAAAAACCAAAACAAAAGGTGATTAAAAACAAAGGGTAAGTTACTTTATTCAATACTTCACAAATCACTCCCAATTATTCAACAAAAAACTTTTCACAATGCAGTTCAGCTACAATATATTGACTCATCATCTTGATCATATTATGGGTGAAATTAGAGTAAATGTTCATGTCTGTGCATGTCTTTAGTTTCTACAGCCAACCTGTGTATACTGTGCAAATAAATGATAACTACATCACATATTACACTCTAAACTTGCAATATTCTGCTGTAAACAATAACCAAATGCATGTGTGCAAAGAAATCAAATTATGAAACCATCACTGGATTGAACCGAACTGAAAGTGTTTTGAAGGTGGAACCCCCCCACCCCACCTGTCATACACCATGCACTTACCAAAATCCCATGCAGACACCTACTATTACTATAAAGTAAATATTGTTGTTCATTTGTGTATTTTGATTCAGAAACTCACCCTTGAAGGAATGTGTGTTTTTCACCAACATGTATATTATGATGATGTTGTACTTTATCACTAAGGGCTCTACAGTTTGGCCCCTGAACCTAAACGCTCTACATGAATAGTTAATGTTGAAGCTGCAGGGTCGTCAACAAGCCAGAACAGCTCTCCTCTGGTTGGGACAACACGAGCTGCAGGAAACGGTGGACCTTCTCTACCCTCCAGGACTTCCTGCAGAAACAATGTGCAATGGATTGTAATACAAATACAGTGTTAAATAACCTATTGCTTCCTGAATTTATGATGTCTGAGTCAAAAGAATGTGTCCTGACAGCTATATCTAATTTTATTAGGTTTTCCACACATGCCTTGATCATTATTCCTCACGGTGGTTAGTGGTTTTTATCTGTGAACCTTGTCAAGTTTCACTTGCAGTGTTGAGGAAATAGCAGGATTTCAACACAGACTGTATATAAAACATGCAAGCAGCCACACCGTTAAATAAAAAAATAACATCATGAAATCCTCCTTCTATCTGCTAACCAGGATGAGGCGACACAAGAAATATAATAAAGTTAATTTGCATTAAATTCCATATTAAAAACTTCTTCTCAACTGACTTAATACATCAGTAAAACATGTTTCCAGTAAGTTAATGATCTGAAATACTTATTTAATGTCTTCTTTAACACAAAAGATTATTTGTTTTGTATATTATTAGTACGTTTCTCATTTGCAGTCAAATTAAAAACTAGCAGGGAATGTTTTATTGAAAGAAAGCAGTGATAAATCTCCAAGAATCCCAAACTATACCTTTTTCATTTATGGGTTAGAAGATACAAGTATAAGTTTTACCTTTAAAACTGGTGCTTTACTTCCACCTGTAGATATAAAAGCTACACAGTGTGCAGAGTTCAACACGGGAAAAGTCATCGTGACACGCTGTGGTGGGGGTTTGGGAGAATCGCTAATAGGTACCACGATCTTCTCTGTCTCCTGCATATGGAACACAGACAAAAAAACCAAGCTGGGGATTTTTCCATCACACACTAATGATGATGTGCATCTGCTTGAAAGGAGCAGAGGACACTGACTGATGTCCAGTCTTAACGAAGAGCATCACGTCACCCAAAAAAAACGAATGTAACAACACAATCTGTCATCAAGCCGGGAAAACACTGTATTCATGATGTTCCTGTTTCACAGTCTCAGAACAAAAACAAATGTAAACACTAAAAACTCAGTATAACAGAATATCCAGAAGACTGTTCATGTTTTACCCCACTGGACTTTTCTTCATCATGGTTTCTCCCTGAGCCAATAAAATAAACATGACAAGGTACTTGGAGCTGATGGTACACTGGCAATGTTTTTTATGGCTTCTCCAACTTAATATTTAAAACTTAAAAGTGCAGGATGACACATCAGATTGGCAAATCTCAGTAACGTTGTATACACAGATATTAAAATGCATGATTACACCAGTAAGAAATGCATCGAGGTACAGTCCTCACCTCCAGAAGAGGGTGATCTGGAAACAGGGAACATGTGTGTCCATCAGGTCCCATACCGAGCAGTAAAACATCAAATACAGGGAAGTCGGTGCCTGGGAAGGCCTGGGAAGTTTGATAGTATCAATACAGCAGAAGTTCTTAATGATCTTTATTCTAACAGCTTGTGATTAATTTGCACCTCTTTCAGTTTGCAGGTGTAATCCTCAGCACACTCATCCACAGGCAGAGAGGAGTCGATGGTTAAAATCCCACTATCAGGAATGTTTATCTTGGAAAACAAGTGATTCTGGAAATAACATTTTATCCAAATGTTATTGCACATAATACAAGAATGTAAGCACAGTACATACAAACAGACATGATGACTAGTACCTTGTAGAGCCCGTAGGTGCTCTCTGGATTATCAAAGGAAACCAGGCGCTCATCACAGAATCCAACCAGCCACTTGCTGCAGTCCAGTTCAGGCAGGGCGAGCAGCTCTTTGCTGAGCATCGACACCAAGCTTCCTCCTGACAGACCCAGCGTGAACCTGCCACGAGTGGAAATGGCTTTCTCTGCCCGCGAGACCACCAGATGAGCCAATGCAGGACCCAGTTCAGCTGAAGAAGGAAAGACCACGACTCTTCTTCCAGCCATGATAGAACTGTGAGAAAAACTAAGAAGAAGAACAAGAAAATTGCAAAACAAAAGGAAATTACCAAACAGTGATGGTGTTTCAAAACATGTCCCATAACAAAGTCTTTTTAAATAAAAGAAAATATAAGTTTGGTAAGTTAAAGACAATTTAAATCTATTTCCAACAAATTGAACAGGTTACTGTATACTACGAAAACTTGAGCATGTTTCCCGAAACAGGAGAATAAAAGCGCATTTTAAAAAAATCATTAACCAACAAGAGAGGAAGGACGTTTACTGTAAAACTGATGCAGTTTTCTTACATTGCAAATGAAAACTTAGCAGCAGCTTTTCGTGCGGATTTTAAGTCCACAAATGGGTAAATTAATTCGACCTTCTTCTTCCTGAAATGACGTTTTATCAACCAATCACAATTTCTTGAATGCCCCGTTGCATTCTGGTCATCGTAGTCTCAAAATAAAGAGGGCATTTTACAACAAAAGTTAGTCAAAAGTGGAAATAAAAAATAAAGTATGTGTTTTGTTGCAATTTACGCACAATGTAAATCAGGCAATATCCGAGTTTATAGCACGATATAACCGGATGTTTGAAGGACTGTGATACTTCCGCCACGCCGCTAGATGGCATTAGTGGTGTTAGACATGCAGGTTTATTCCCGTTCCTAAGTGTAACTAACAATCTTGCATTAGCATTAAGAAGATACCCAGGCTGTAACACCTCGTGTGCGTGCATTTTGTTTATATCTGAGATTAAAACATGTCCACAGTCTTTTCTTTCCAGACACAGCTGGTCTCCATCATGGAGGCGTTGACCAAAACAGCTGTTTTGGAAATAAGCAAACTGGTAGAAATCGAATCGAAGATGTTGAAAATAGAGATAAACCGAGGGCGGAATGAAATCGCCTCTCTTACAGAGAAGCTGCAGCTGATGGAGAAGTTACTTCATATGGCACAGGGACGCAGTCAGGATGCAGCAGCTGCAGCTTCCTCAGGAATGAGAGAATCTTCGGAAAATGAAGATTTTCTGGCGCCTGACAGGAGTAGATTTCATATAAAAAGGTAAGGTTGTTTGAGTCATGCCTATTCAGTAAAAAACAGTGTTGTATTGTGCTGACAATAATGATTTCGGTTAATAACCAGCTTTTGCTGTCTCTGATGTAACTTAGTGCTCAGCATCCTTGTGAATCTGTGTGGGAAACCATAACCTCTTCTACTGAGATGAGTTTGCATCGAGCTGAAGACAACACTGCAAATGAAGTAAGTTTGTAATAACTATTAATGAATTATTTTTTATAATGATGATACACTTGTTACAATTATTTTGTGCTTTTTCTGATCAGTTACCAAACAGTCTGCAGTCTGAGCTGGTCGTGGTGAAAGCAGAGCCCTTAGAGGCGGGCAATGAAACTGTTGAGCAGAACCAAACAAGTGAAAACCGTGAGTTTTTGTTTTGCTTTTAATTGATTTTTTACTGCAGCATGTAGCATCAGGTGAATTAAATTCTAATTTTTTTTGTGTTTTAACGTGTTCTTCTGCTGTCAACAGGTGGAGAAGCCATCACAGAATCTGCCCAAAATCCAGGTGTGGTGCAGAATCCCAAACCCATTGCAGAACACCAACAGCCTATATTCACTGGTAGATTTGTGACTTTGAGCTCCCAGAAACCTCTTGATGAACCAGAGAGAGGGGAAGTGCTTTGGACTGCACAAACAGCCCTACAGGGTGAAAAAAGTGTGGCTCAAAATGTTGCCTCTCAAAGCATTAACATGCTGAGGAACACAAAGCTTCACAATTACAGAAACTCAGCCACAAAGAGGTTTGGGTGCTTGCAGTGTGGCAAGAGTTTCCGTTGCTTTAGTCAGCTTGAAATTCACCAGAGAAGTCACACAGGTGAGAAGCCCTTCAGGTGCACACTGTGTGGGAAGCGATATGCTCAAAAAGGGCATCTGTACACACACCAACGGACACACACGGGAGAAAAGCCTTATCGGTGTCCTATTTGTGGAAAGGGTTTCATTCAGAAATGCACCTTAGATATGCATCAGCGTACACACACAGGAGAAAAACCATTTGTTTGTATCAACTGTGGTAAAGGTTTTACTAAGAACTGTAACCTGAAAAAGCATCTTGCAGTACATCTAGATCCCAGTTTAAACATTTAAATCATTGAATCAAATTCTGTATCATTAAGTTGAATGTTATTGATGAAATCCAATAAACTACAGCAAAATAAAATTTCTGTTGTTTGGTTTTTGGTTCAGACCATTCATGAAAACAATAAAATTGTCTTTGCTTAAGATCTGAGTGAGTGTGTATCGTCTACTTTTACTGTCTAAACAACTGAAAAACAGTAGTTTTGTTATTTTTAAGTTTTAAATCAAAATTATGGAATATATATTCATTATGACTTTTAAAGTAATTTATTTGACGGTCAGAGTCAAAATAACAGGGATATAAGTTTGTTATTGTGAAAAGTGCGAGTTGAAAAACAATTCTTGAGTTTTAAAGCAATTATTATGACTCAAAAATTACTGATTACTTTAAAAGTTGTATTTATGAGATCATAATGACTTTAAAACTCAAAATCCGGACATACAACTTTACAATTCTTTGCGCTTCTAGAGGCGGAACTGCGCTCATACTAAATGTTTAACCAAAACAAACATGGTTGTCGTTTCCCTCTTTTACCACCAGAGGGCAAAAATTAAAGGAATCCAATTTAGTTTGACGGTAGTTAAAAGATTCATTACATAATTATCTGTAAAAATCTAGTTTAAGTCACCCCCCCCCCCCCCCCCCCCCCCCC